>BJBW01012244.1:0-30276 GCA_004320125.1 Scolopax mira
TATATATTTTCAAGAATAGTCCTATATACAGGATATGTAAATAATAACATTTCCAACTTAGGCACACATTTTTAATGCTCCATTTTGGTAAGATAATTACAGGCCATGGATATTTACTTTCTGAGAGAAAGCCAACATGTTGTTTTGCTTCAGGTGCAGATCAATAACAACTACATGACCACTATTAAATGACAGAAAGCAAATCAATAAAATCATGCTCTCACAAGTCAGTTAGAGGTAAACTTAAATGCACAGACAAGTCATAGCACTGTAAGACATTGCTAGGGTTATTAAAAAGTAAGAATTTGAAAAGGAGCTAATGAACTCTGTAGACTTTTCTTTGGTCTCTCCATTGAGATTTCTGATGGTCTAAGTTTCTCCTTCTCCTAATTCGTATATTATTTACTATTATGTGTAATATTCTACTATATTTTCTTAATTAAAACATAGTTTTCATGTAATAGTTTGTTGATTTCAAACTATGATAGCACTAAATTGGTGTAATAACATGAAGAATCATGTCAGCAAGTGAATCAAAGGTTGAATCTCGGTTTTATTTTAATAAGGTCCAGAACACCAAAGGAAAAAATATTTGCTTGGCAGAATTTATATGATGGTGTGGTACATAAAGCTATACTCTGTGCTTATACAGTGTGTTTAGCATGATGTCTTAAGATAGAGAAGATCCAGGTTTCCCAGTTCCAGAAATATCTAGGGTAGAAATTATATCCTCTGAATTAGCATTTGAGAGCAATGGTCCTCCGGGCCTGGAGGTTTTCCCACACTGAAGAAGCCAATGTTTTGATCTATAATGGCTCAGCTGGACATACATTTCATTTTCACAGGAAAATATATTTGGCTTGGGGATCACCACAGTGTGAAAAGGTAAAAAAAAAAAAAAAATTTAAATGGCAATTTTTTTACAAGAAGAAGAAATACCTTTCGATCAGCTTGTCCCTTTTTCTCTGATAACAAGATGGATACAGGTCAAAAACATAAAAAGTACTGCAATTTGGAGGAAAAAATAATTTTATTTTATTTACCCAAAAGGCCAAAAGTACTGCATACTCTGGTAAAATCCAGGCTAAGAGCCCAGAAATGGAAATTCTGCCAACTGTGGAGGAGACAAAATGACATTGCACTTTGCAACAGGTCTTCAGCCAGTCAGTGAAAAGAGTTGAAGTGCTTGGTGCTTGCAAAGGATGAAATGTTCAAAAATGTGCTGATTCAGAACAATTTGTAAGAAAAGGCTTTTGAATAACTCAAGGCAAGGCTTCGGTATCTCCCAGGATGCCTCTGAGGGTTGCCTTCACTACATTTTGAGCAGGTAGTTAGTTCACATAATGCTTATATTGTTATCACATTTCTATCTTTTATCTCTAGGAGTTCATGGTATGCCTGTAGCATCCAGCCTTTAAGGTCGCACTGCTATCTTTGAGCTTCGAGCTTCCTCATTGAGGAAGGAGCTGGTACAAACAACAAATGTTAGCTTTCTTCTATAGCCTCTCTAGAGAAAAAACACATTTTTGGGAGCATAATTTCTACCTAAAATTTTCAAATTATTACTTTAAGTCCTGATAAATAAGCAAGCAAACAAACAAAAAACCAAAGAAATTCTATTCTGTATTTCCGCATTACTTTTGCATCCCAATCAAAAGAGGGCTTTGTATTATCACCCTTCACTCCTTGTGAAGGAAAAGATAAAATTACTCTTCATGGCACTAGTGCAACTAGTTCTGGAATGGGAGTGTTTGTGCCTTTACTAAGCCATATAACCAAAAGCATAAATTGCCCTATGATTTGTGATTTGTTTTGGAATAAGAGTGATTATACAAATATAAATCGTTACTGTTATTGACTTTGACAGTACTAGTATGGCAAGAAACAAAAATAATATAGTCTATGTATCCAACCTGTTTTTTAGTGGCATATGGGTCCTTTTATTCTAGCTGATGGCAATTTCTCTTACATCTGTAGTTTTGCATGATTTTTTAATGAAGTACCAAAGGATCAGTCTGCACTCCGATGCCCATATTCATACTGTTTATTTTATTAAGGTGGTCTGGAATAAAGCCTGCAACTATTTCAAGTAAATAATCAAAAGAGAAGGCACTAAATTTTCTCTTCAAAAAGAAATACTGTTGCTACTGTGGGGTAGTCGTTGCTGATGTTTCAAATGGTTAGTTTCTCTTTTTCTTTTTATTCTTTTTTCTTTATTTTCCCCCTTCTTTCTTTTATTTTTTTCCCCTGAATAAAAGACCTACAGAAGGCCAAAATTTACCAGGAGAAACCTGAAATATGTTACACACAATATGCTTCAGTGACTTTGAATGACATAAATATTATTGTATCTATTAAAAATAGAGATCTCGTGGCATTTCAATATTTAAGGAACTGATGAGTAACCCATGAGGTACACATGGCCAAGATGCCATCACTAAGCATGAAAAGAGGTTTTAAAGCTGCGAAGATTTTACGTTGGTGGCAGCCAAAAATCTCAGTGATAGTTTCAAGGAAAGATAATGATCATGAAATGTTACTTTTTAAAAATAAGTATCATTTTACTTAAAAGATGTCAATAGGATTGTGAATCTGTGTGAAGCTGTGAATAGGTTCAGACTCGAACTTTGACATTCACTTCATGCCACTGCCAGCCCTGATGGAGAAGCTTCTTGCTGGGACAGGCATGACCCATTCTAGACTCAACAGAATGTGAGCTTATGCTGCTGCACAGAAATTCTTTATGAAACAATCAGAAAGTGAGTTACAGACAATCCTCCCCTTTCAAAATACTATTTTGACCTGCACTGAGCTTTCCTGAACTGCTGTAAATAAATCAGTTCCTTCCACAAAGTTTCCCAGAACTTTAAGATACCAGTTGTAAGTGTCTGTGCTTCCTCTCCAATAAGTTTTCTTCCCTTTACTAAAAAGATGGATAATTCCTGTTTTATCACCATAAGAAGAGAGGGGGAGGAAATCCATATTATTTTGTATTTCAGTGAATTAAATCAGATGGTCCTGTGTACTTCCTCTGTTCTTCCTCACTGCAGAAGGTAAGTGCTAACAAATAGAGAGCCCACTTTTCTTGAGGGAGAGTTTCTCTGTAGAGACATTCTATTACTTATGGCTATGGGAGAAATTAATACCATGGCAGTTTTGATGGTGTCTTATCCCCTATTTGGAGATACTGATCTGTAGCACAGAGTCAAGAATGGGAGGGAGGAAGGGAATTGCTGTAAAACAATCAAACATCTTGAGAAAAAGATCCCAAAGATTCTGATCACAGAGCTGTGTTTACGAAGGTTTGTATCTGTAGTTCATCCTGACAGAAGATTGAATGAAAAATAGACAGTCAAAGTTAAACTATGTAAGCAGAACCGGGAAAGATGCTTATATTCCTCCAAGGTCTTGAAATAGCAGTAAAATGCACAACCAAGATGAGACGTTTCAGACAGCTTAAGCTTAGCTGAATTAAATCCCACTCTCAATATTTACCTACTTTTTGGAGAATAAGACATGGAAACATATGATGAATATCAAGCTTAGTATTTTCTGAAAATCAGAAGAGACAGTTTTTAGGAATGCCATTCTATTTGGTTCTAAAGTTTAAGTTATAGTGAAAAAATAAATTGAATTTCTGTCTTACTGTTGAAAATAATTTCACTGACTTTTATTTCACTGAATTTTTAGAGTTGTAAGGGACCATAGAGATCATCTAGTCCAACTCCCCTGCTGAAGCAGGATTGACCAGAGCTAGAGCATGTTACTCAGGATTGCATCCAGGTGGGTCTTGAAAACCTTCAGAGAAGGGGACTCCACAACCTCCCTGGGCAGCCTGTTCCAGGGCTCCATCACACTCACTGTGAAGCAGTTTTTTCTTGTATTTGAGTGGAACTTCCTATGTTCCAGCTTGAGCCCATTGCCTCTTGTCCTCTCACTGGCAACCACTGAAAAGAGTTTGGCTCCCTCCTCTTTCAAACCACCCTTTAGATACTTATAAGTGTTAAGAAGATCTCCCTTCAGCCTCCTCTTCTCCAGGCTAAAGAGTCCCAGCTCTCTCAGCCACACTCTTCCCTATGCAGCCCAGGATTCTGTTGGCCTTCCTGGCCACAAGACCACACTGCTTAGAACAAAAATCCTTTTGTTAAAAGGGACCGTAGTCAAAATACCTTTTCATGTCCTGTTTGAGTTGCCTTTGTGCCTCAAAGGTTTTGCTGCGTACTGCTTTGCCTCTTTAGCAAACTGCAAGCTGACTGCAAGTTACAACATGAAAAGGAAGGGTCTAAGTATACTGGATATCAGGCCATGCTTCCTAAAACTTTACCAGAAAAATGAGCAGGTTGTAAAGACTTGTGAGACTAGAAAAGTGAGACTGCAATGCGGATAGGAGTCAAGTGAGGATCTAATGAGATATGGTATTAACAAACTGGCAGGGATCAGATACCCTAGATTTCAAAAATTGTTGAATACTTTCTTGTATCTCTAAATGTTTTAATCCATTGAAATGGGCCTATTAGGTAAGGTCTTGTAAGTAAGACAGTATCTGCAAAAAGCTTCTAACCGCTTAGGAAAGGATTGTCTCGATTTATTTAAACTGCTTAAAAGTTAGCTGCAATATTAGTGGAGAGGGATAATTCACCCACTCACAAGACAGACACATAAAGCCATATGTCCTGGGCATGACTCATGTACCTACACAATTTTAGAGACTAAATGACCAGATAATATGAGACAGACAAGCATGTAGGTAAAGTGGGATAAAAACCATTCTTAGACTCTACTAATCTACAGAAATCACACATAGATGCCACCTGGATTATAGGATAGGAACTTGATGAGAACAGACTAGTACTTTAAAATTTCTCTTTTTAACAAACTCAAAACTCTTGAATTAAAAGGGACACAGCTCCCTCATTCATAAAGGAAATATTTAGTTCCTGAGAGATTAATCTGTTTTAGGGAATGTCACACTGACTATTCTGATAATGAGCTCTGTCTACATGACAATATATAAACGCAACATGGCAAATAGTCAAGATAGGGTAGACAGTATAGTACAGGAGGAGAGGACACTGGAAGAAATAAATTAATTATTTGGTAACAAAGTGAGAGACAGGACAAGACTGGTGAAAAAGAGTAGGTTTTTCATACAACAATTGAAATCAGTACAAAACTTTCAGCTAACTTTGCAGTCAGATTTTTGAGCATTGTGAGACAGTTTCAGGGTGAAAGTGAAGATAAGAAGGAACCTCATTAATTTTTAATCTTTGAAAAAGTCAATGAAAGAGATTATGGATTCATTCTAATTATAATTTGTTAAATGTAAACCAAATCCATTTATTTAGACTTCTTAATTCCCTTCTGGATAATTTAACAATTTGAATGATTAGATTTAGCTGGATGATTGCAAGGGAAGATCTTGGTCCTGAACAATTTTGAAATATGCCAGTCACTCTAAATTTAAAATTCTGGCTTTCCTATCTCTAATTACTGGTCTGAGGGGTCAATATATACATGCTTTAAATTTGCAATCTTACATTTTGTATAGACTGATGTCTACAAGTAGTCAAATAATTATTTTTAATGGGCTAAATATAATGCTTCATCATACTTAGGTGTTTTTTTTTTTTTGGTTGCAGATGCAAAATTGTACTAAAGAAAATCTTTATAGAAAACAAAAGACCCAGAGATAAATTTCTGAACAATAACACAAGCGAGATCTACTCAAACAAGTCTTAATTTCTAAGTTTCTAGAGGACCAAATTAATAGTTCTTTGTAAGTTTTTCAAAATCTAAAGGAAAAATTATTCTTTTTAGTTCCTTTCAAATATTTTTTCATCCTTTCATATTAGTCAATTATACCTCAGTTCAGTAAAGCACTTAAGCACCAGATAAACTTAACAACTGTGGAAAATGTCACCAAATATTTTCTACAATCATCTTTCCTGATTTTATTCTGGTGTTTAATTGTTTTTGATTTTTGCTGATATATTTAGATGTCATCTAATTTATCCTTTAGCCAGAAATCGTTATTCCCTATTTTTTTTTTCCTGCTTCATTTTATCTAATTTTAAGTCTCCCAAATGGTAAGATTTCATCATCTTTTCTCATTCTATACTAGATGACTATGTGAAGTTGCAGAGAAGGGCCACATGTTTGTAATTGGGCAACGTGTCAGCGCAGGAAACATGGGCAGACAAGTTTGAGTATGATGCATCAATATAAAGATGAACTTGAGTATGGTGGTTTTGGGTATATGACAGCATATCCTTTCATAGGCAAGGGTAGTCATATACAGAAGCAATGTCAAATGTGCCAAATGTGGCTCAGTGGGAACATTACCATAGACTGTCATACTTTGAGCACTGGGAGGAGAGAAACTTCAAAAGACCCAAATGTTAATTAGATAGTTATATGCTATTATCTTTAAACAGTTACACCTGTTGAAGGCAAACCTGTAAATTTCAAAAGAATCCTGTAAAATATGCTGATGTTACTATTATAGATCTAAACAATGCAATTTAACTAGTGTGTCAGATTATCCTCATCCACTGTGAGGCCTGCCCACTTCTGCTTGAGGTCCTTCCTTGTCAAATATACTCTTCAAACATCTTAATTTCTTTCTTTATTGGATCTCTTGAGCAGTCTAAATAGCTGTTCTTGTCCTTGTAGTGCCTGACAGAATGCCTTTAAGTTCTCACACTAAATGTGGTAGAAACAGCAGAACAAGTGTTACTGGCTTTTGGTCCTTACAACCCTTGTGAGTGTTATTCATCACTCCCCATGAAAGGCATGAGTTCACATAGATGCTTCTCATGGGATACTCAAGATGAATGTAAAACAATGACCATACTCCAGCTTTGATGAAATCAAAGCCTCTGAAACTGTGCTAGAAGTGTACTTGAGTAAGTGTTTACTGTGGTCTGTGGCTTTCTCCTGCTGAGCTGCAAATAAGCAATTTAGAAGACTTAGAAACAGCAGTGTTCATGGTAAGCCTGTGACTCACTCACAGCTCAACAGCTTCACTAAAAACCTGCAATCTTTTTTTTTATTATTTTTTTTTAAATCCTTTTCATTTTGACACGTAGATAGAAACAGGATTTGGGAAAGTCTTTCTGACTCACTAAGACCAGTTCTCTGATGACAGAGGTATCATGTAATGTAATCCCTTTCATACATTGCTTAGGTTCTCTCTGAAAGCTAATTAATTAATTAAATTTTTTTTTAAGCTTGTTTTTTTCTTCCACAACTTTGATGTATACAAAAAATGTAGAAGAAAATATTCAGAGAGAAAAGTCCTGCACTGGACACAGCACTTGTTATCTGTTACTACTGAGTAGAGAAGAAGGATCACCTCCTTCAACCTGGACTTCCTAATGCCATCTGGGATGTTGCTCTTTGCTGGAGGACCCATTGCTGGGTAATTGTTCTTCTTAAAGAACATTTCTCCCTCTTCAACATCTACTGACATATTCATATACTGAAAGGAAATATGCCTTTCAGTATCTTTCTTCATTCACTGTGACTCAGTGAACAGCTCTCACTCTCACTCCTGAAACTGTCTTTTAATTCCTCAAAACACACTATAGTACTTCTTCATGCATGTTCCAGCTGTACCACACTGTGTACAGTGGAAAACGGATATGTACAGACAACACTCTATAACCTTCCAGATGAAACGGCAAGTACAATCATAGCAGATCAGAAGAAGAAAGGTTCTGATCTATTTATCAAAGCATCTCATCTCAATTGTACCTTAGGCAATGTTTCTATATGTGGGAGCAGTATTACTCTAAATCCCTGCTGAAAACATCATCATCTCATCGTAAGATAAGCAGAGCACAGTCATAAGACATAGTCTTATATGGTGAGTTACTATGTGCATGTGTTTATGGTATTTTTTATTGGCTGCATTATACAGCAAAAGTCTTTTAATTGATAGAAAATAGTGGAAACTCTCACCTCAGACAAACATCTAAAAATGTAGTGGTGTAGTGGTGCACACTTTTGAATGTTGTACGATTACAATAATCTAATTTGAATTACTACTGCCTTCTTTGTCTTCTCATTCAATTTTCTGATTCCTCTTTGTTTTGGCCAGGTGTCTCAATATTGACTTATCAGCAACGTTCATTAATATTCCTTTATTTTTTGTGCAATGTCCCTTTGCGAAAATAATAAACTTGGCCCAAGACACATCCCTACTATTCTTTTATTACAATATTTTCTCTTTCAACAAAAGTAGTTTTGTTGGGTTTTTAGTTATTCTTCTAAATGTTTACACTTAATTTCATTTCCGGTAACAATTTTTTCACTGGCACAGTGATGCCTTACGGGTGATGGATGAAATGGATTCTCTTTTGTCAAAGAATTATTTGTCTTCACAAAAAAAGTTATCAGGTAATTCCTGTGCAGTCTATCTTTGGTGAGAGTGTTGCATTTTCTTTATTTTTATTCCATTTTTCCTCAGAGCTGCTCTGTAGCAGGTCAGCCCCAATTCCTCCCAAGGTGCAGCACCCTACACTTGCTTTTCTTGAAGTGTATCAGGTTCCTCTCTGCCCAACTCTCCAAACTGTCCAGGTCTCACTGTATGATCATGCAGCCTTCAGGTGTGTCAGCCACCACTCACAGTTCTATGTCATCAGCGAACTTGCTGAGGGTACACTTCATCCCTTTATCCAGGTCATTGATGAATATATTGAAGAGGACTGGACCCAGTACTATCCCCTGGGGAAGGCCACTTTTATGGACCTCCAACTAGATTCTGTGCCGCTAATTAATCTGAGCTGTCTTTCAACCAGCTTTCAATCCACCTCACTGTCCATTCATCTAACCCACATTTCCTAAGCTTACCTATGAGGATGCTGTGGGAGACTGTCAAAAGCCTTGCTGAAGTCAAGGAAGACAACATTCACTGCCCTTCCCTCATCTATCCGACTGGTCATGCCATCATAGAAGGTTATCAGGTTAGTGAGATGTGACTTCCCTTTGGTGAATCCGTGTTGACTAATTCTGATAGCTTTCTTTTCCTCCATATGCTTTGAGATGACGCCCAGAACGAGCTGTTCCATCACTTCTCCAGGGATGGAAGTGAGGCTGACTGGCCTGTAGTTTCCTGGGTCCTCCTTCTTGCCCTTTTTGAAGACTGGGATGACATTGGCTTTCCTCCAGTCATTTATACACTTTATATATCTTTATAGACTTATATAATTATAACATATATGTTTTTAAATATTATATTATAATGCTGTAATATATAATATATTATTATAATAATGTATATAATTATCTTTATACCTCATATCTCATTATAGCCTTTATATCTCTATGAAATCTACTATATTTTTAATTTCGCATATCACCCCAGGTGATTAATTTTTCTTTCTACTTCCTAAACACCATTCACATGACTACCAGCGCTCTGTACTTTGATTACTATGTCGCACTGTCATTTCTCTAGTGTTTGTCTATACATATAGTTTTACTCCTATAATGTCTTTTTTCACCTCCTGCGTTGCTATCTCTACGTACTCCACTTTGTTCCTCGGGAAACTTGTAATAGTCTACATATTTTTCATTTTTCTGTTTTTGTAAGCATTCATTTTCACTTCAATTTCCATAAAGATTCTTTCTCCCATCAAATATATGCCAGTTCCAACCTTGGTGGATAGGAAAAATCAATTTTTTTCATTTAACCAACCGTAGTGCAAGGAAAAGAGCCCAATATTCTTTTTTTTTTTTTTTTTTTCCCCTAAGTGCTACTTTTTTGAGAGACAGTTTTTGGAAATTTCCTGTTGGCTTTGAAGCCAGCAATATTTTCTATGGCTTGGCATTGCTCACAGCAATTGGATTCATTTGTCCTTTCAATCACTGGATGGCACTGAATGACAGTCTCTGCATATTGGCAGCTCAAGCTCAGTCTATGATGCAGAAGGCAGGGAGGTAGATCATTGAGGTCTTGTATATCTCCATGACACAATGCAATATTGGGCAGATACTAGCCTGGTTCCCAAAAACACTGTAGGTGAAATCATGTGGTGCTGTTACTGAGTTAATAAGCCCTGTCCCTTTTAAGCAAGACTGCTTAGTTGTGACCTATCATAGCCAAATTGCTGTTGGTTGCATGGAAGGATCAGATGGTTTGGGATGTGTGGCATAATAAAATCAGCCGGTTTCATTTTATTGAATATGAAAATGAGACTTAAATATAGCTATATATTTATATAAAAGAGAATGGCTTGCTCTTGCTGCTGTTATTAAAGTTTAAAGATTGTATGATTGTTAATGATGGTTAATTTTACTTGTCTTTAGGCAGATTGTTGTGAGTTCTTCAGGCAGAATAAAAAACTTCCAGTTTTGCCTCAGGTTAGAGCTTACTAAGGCTTTAGAAAAATAAATCTCAGCCTTCTAAAAGCTCCTACTAAATAAATCGTGGTTTCACTTTGCCCCTCAAAAGCATCTGAGGGGGTTATGTACCAGAGAAGCCTCATGAAAACTCACTCCTCCCTGACTGTGACATAAAGGCAACCCTTACTAAGCATAAACTAATCTTTTGCCATGTGTTTAAAAGTCTAAGTTGTTGATTCTACCATTTAATTTCTTTAGTTGTATTTATGACTTATTGTATTTCATCTGTTGTAGGTGGAGATTAATCATTATTTAAATTTAAATGATATAATGGCAGCATCTGTTACTTAGTAACACAAATGTATGATTATATTCTGAGGTAATTAACTATTTTCATAAGCCTTTTTGAACAAATTACATAGCTCATTAGACTTAGAGTCACCTGCACCCTACACAGACTCTGTGCTAGTGCAAATTACGTACACAAATTGCCTTGGGGGCATGTATGCCCTAAACTATGTATGCCTGCTGGGGCTGACGTGACTGGAAGAGGGCTGGTACCCACTCAAAGTGCTGAGTCACGACACATTACAGCTGGATTCAGGACGCGTCTGCATCTTGCAGCCTGCAATGCTACATTTGCTCTTGCCAGAGATTTCAGACAGGACTGCCTGAAACATTCAGCCTTATAAGTAGACAGGGAGAAAGAGACCTCTTGGTGGAAGGAGCAATAGCTAGGTAGTGAGATGTTGAAACCATGGAAATCCATATGACATTTAAGAAATGTGAAAATATCCATAGAAATGCAGTCATCTAAAATAAAGGAAACAAGAAATCTAGAAGGCTCCCTGGAGTAACATCACACCAGCAACTTGGGGAAAGACGAGACAAACAATATAAACTGTGGATTAAACAAGATATTGTGTCAGGTTTCCAGCTTCTTTAGGAAAGCTTACCTCTGCTGGGCATGCAACTTCACATCCCTATGTGGTTTGCAGCATTTCATAAGAAACGCATCACTTGTTTCTTCTCTGTTGCAGCTGATGAGAATGATGACACTGGCTACATGAGGCTCAAGTGTGTCATGCATAAAGTGCACCACACACCCCAAAACCACTGCTTAGCTGACTTCTGCACTCTTTCTGTCTTACAGAATGGCAGGTAAAAGGAGACAAGACCTGAAGTGATGTGAGAATAAAGCAATTTGTGTCATTGCAGATCGAGAGTTGGATATTGCATCCTGAAAGAAGGTGTAAGTAAGAAGAGAATTAACATTTTGGCCCCTGATGATTTAAGTATGTTCTGTAAGTTTTGATAACTTCTTTACCCTATTCCCTGCGTGCATTCATCACCCACAGATTGTGACATCTGTCTCTGGCAGCAGCACCTGAACGCCGAAACACCAATGAATGCAGAAGTTTTACAGAGTATTTACACAGAATCATCCACTGGTGCTCTATTTCTGCTACTATACCTCCTGTCCTCTGTTTGCCAGTGATACTTTTTATATTTTTTTTTTCTGAATGTTTTTAATTCATAGCTCATATTTAGAGCTGAATATCCAAGATGAACATGGATAAGCATAAACTATTGGTAGATTAACTGATACAAGCTAAGACAGGGTCTTAGTTCTACTTCTTGTGCTTGATTCTATAATTTTTGTGCTCTGTTCTATCAGTACTGCTAAGTCAAAACTATTTTATCATATTGCAAGAAGTAGGAGAATCTTTTAAAAATCTTTTTTGATGGGGTACCTTCAATAAATCTCCTCTCATTAATCAAAATATTTTTAAAATGAATACAAAATAACCTCTCCACTCAAAAAAAAATCTCAGACAAAATAATACTTCAGGTTAATAGTGGACTCTACCTTCAGTTGATTGGAGTCCATTATAATCAGGATGAACTGAGAGTTAAATGAATAGTTAAAATATGATTATTTAGCACAGCAAGGCCCCGGTCTTCACTTTACACTTACAGCCAACTCTAAATACTAAAATAAATAAAAAATGAAAGAAAGACATTTAGTAGAAATATTTTATGTGATACATCTGAAAGTCACTGGAATACTTGGAGCCACAGACATTGCACATGGAAATCCATTATGGGCCATGACCAAACATGGGGGCTTCCTACTATTCTCAAAAGATGTTTTAGTCCAGAACAATTAACTTAGCATATTCTTATGGTAAAATATCTGAAATAAACAAGTCTAATAAAAAAAATAGAAACATGCTGGACATAGCTAGCTTGGTATTAGACACTGAACAGATGGTTTCTGACTGGCATGTCTTGGAAAGCTATCAGACTTGCCACCTGGCTGCGGTTTGTTTGTTTGTTTGTTTATTAATTAATGTTACATTGTTGTTTTAATGCACATATTTTAGAAATGTGCAATAAGATCTCACAAAGACATTTGGCACTATTCACAAAATGACAACAATAGTGTTTCAGCAAAACAAAGGGCTCTGTTACCCTGGGGCCACCACACCGCCTGTCTGCTCTGCCTATGCACAGGAACAGGTTAGGCAGTCAGAATCAGAAACTGAGATTTACCTCCCATCATCCTTAGTGACAGAAAATGGACACTTGGATAGGTGCCGCATCAGCTAGCTAAAAACTTCTGAAATCATTGCTTAGTAAACCTAAAATGCAGCTTGAGGATCCCTCAGATCCTATCTACAATTAAAATCAGGCATATGCATAACATTTTTCAAAGTCTGCGTTTAAATTTCAAAAAAGGAGATGGGTGTAAAAAATTTGGTTTAACTGATGTAAATGTTTAGAAATAAGTAACTGAATATATTCAAAATACCACATGTAACTGCCAAAACTACATAGACACATATAAGCTTTCGTAAAAAATAATTTTCATATGCATGAAATACTTTCTAATACCTTCTTGAACTATAGACTGAATTAAAAAAAGAAACCAACACAGAAAGTGTTATATACAAATAGTCATATCTATCAAGAATTTTTGGAAAATATATTCTAAAGTTGGTTGCACATGACGGACACTATTCCTGATGACTATTTCCTTAAGCATTTTACGAACAAACGAACAAACACATATACAATTTTTATTGCCTGTTTCATGCAAAACAAAATTCTTTTTTTGGATTAAAGCCACTGACAAATATGCAGCCATGTGGAAACGTATTTATTCAATATATTTTGATTTAAGTGCTTGCCTACACTCTTTCTGAGACTCTAGGAAAATTAATACCCGTACTGTTCATACTAATCAAATATCTAGCCTGAGATTTAGTCCCCAAGCACTCAGTAAACAGATCCACCATGGAAAATTACAAAAGTGTATTGGAAAAAGACCTATTACTCTTTTAGAAGATAACTCTGCTACATGAACCTGCTCCTGCATTCTTTTTCTACTTTACACTGTGCTCTGAGCATTCACGTGACTTGAGACAACACAGTTTTTATTTTATTATAAGTTTTACAAGGAATTTGGGAAAAAGAAATCTCTGATTTTTTCTCTTTGATTATTAAGCTGACATTGTGCTTGTATCAAATCTTGCTAAGTTTTACTACTGCTTTGCTGATTATTGCAAATCTATAGGTCCTTTGGGGGGAGAGGAGAGAAAGAGATATTTTCAAAAGAGTGGGTCTGAATTAACTTTTAAACTTTAAATCCTCTGTAATTGATTTATTTAGCCAAGTCTCATCAAATGGAATTTGATCCAGTTGCCTATATACAAGTCTCCACTTTAGAGCATATAAGACATCTGCAAAAAGCTAGCAGATACAAAACAGGACTTAAAGGACATCCATACCCTTTTGCCTTTTTGCTAAGGGTCAGACAGGATGTGATGCATGAGGACATCTAAAACTGACCTCTTGGATTTCTTCTATAACTGATCAAAGGGGAGAAGATATCTGTTTTGGGGAAAGATGAATTGTCCTCCAGAAATACCTATCTCTTTCCATCTACCATAGAGCAAAAACAGATTATCGCTTTAGGTCAGATATCCAACTTTTAGCTGGCTAAAATTAAGTGAGTGTGTGTGAGTCCAGTCCCAAGGCATTCTCAGTGCCCTTACAGAGCTTTTCTGAGGATCAGAGATATGTTTTCCTAAGTAAACCAGTTCTAATCTACATAACACATATAATATTGCTTCAACATATTGACTAAATTCTTTCCTCCTAACCTGTAAGTCTGTTTACCTTAACTTATACTATAGGTTTAGTCAAAGAATTGAGCCAACCAGATGCTACTGGTAACTTTTAAAAAGTCTTGTCCTAGACTGCAGTTTGTTAACACTTACAGAGAGAAAATTTGTAATGCCAGATTTTAAACCTGAACACATGCTAAATGGCCACAAAAAAATCTGCATAGTCAATGTAAGATGACCTCTGAAACTTTTGAAGAAATGTGAAATCATTCAACTTCAAGGACACAGACATGCTTATATTACCCAATTTCTTTATGTAAATCTTCCACAAAATACAACAGACTATTTTTGTTTGTATGCCACCTAGGTGATAATGAAATACAATGGAGGAGATCTTGATAAGTCATTTCTAGCTGCCTCTGCTTCCTATTGAAATTTCATACAAAATGACAGCAGCTAAAAAGCCAACTGGTGTTGTCACTTTTCCATATTGGTACTTAGATAATCACAAGTTGAGCTGCAAAACAGTCCAATGGCATCAAACAGGATGTGTTATGGGCTTGCCACGAATACGAACACTGCATTTATAAGTAATAGCTTTGCCTGGACTTTTTTCAAGTCCTGAGGATGGTTTTAAACTCACAATTCTACAAAATTTATGTGATGAGAGGTCTCTGGGAATTACTAGTTTCAGCAGTACCTAATTAACACTCTCATGCATGTACAAATGGAAACTGAATTCCAAAACACATCTCCTTTTGTCTTTGAGTTTAAATGTTTGTCTTGGCATAGGGATTGCTGCTCATCAACAATTAAGATTTATGGGACCATTTGTAATTATTTGTTTTCTTCAAGTTATAGGACATATATGACTGATAAAAATTGAGCTGGTATTATATTATTTTCAGGGAGCCTCTCTGATGGTGAATTTTAAAAACCTTGTACTAGTAAGATGAATGGTCACACACTGAGAGTGCAAAAGAAATGAGATTTTCGGATTCATTCTTGACTATCAGATGGGACTTCAACCCACAAGTTTATTTTGGGTGAGTGTTTGGGGTTATCATACAAAAGAACAAAAAGCCTCCATTATTTGTCAATCCTCAATATGTTTACTTGATGGAACTGGGATGGTAGGAATGGCCCAGGGGAGATAAGGAAGCTTTCAATTCTTGCTAAGGAGCTGATGATCTGGTTCATTAACACATTACTTGTCTTTGTTCCATAATATCATCTTTCTTCTGTACCTTCTCTGGTACATTTTTCCTTTCCATTCAGTTTATGATTCTTTACGTTCTTCTGAGTGTATCAATTTTCCCATCTGTCTTACAATTTATGTCCTTCTTATGTGTTCCTCCATTTTTTGATACATTTTTTTTTAGCTCTTATCTACTATTTCCATTTTTCTTCATGTTACATTTATTCTTAAATTTCGGAAGCCATAATCGATCATTATTCAGAGAATGAGTAGCAGCAACTTAATTTGACTATATACTGGCATGTAACATCTGATCACCCCATTATGTTTCTCTTTGATTTTTCTCCAAGGCTTTTGAGAACAAAAAGCAAATTGGTGTGCTATTTAAATAAATTTATACATGTCTTATTAGCTTTATTCTCATTAGCTGAATTCACACTTTAAAGTTCACACATCATCTATGTAAGTCATAGGAATAATGGTTATTTTACTAGCTACTATGAGCAATATATTGCAAGTGGTTATAAATCCATTGTCATAATTAATCATAGGATGAAGGACAAACCCCCAAACCTGACATTTCTTTCAAATCAAAGAAGGCCAAAACAGTTTGATTGGACATTTTCAAGGGGGAAGGAAAAGAAAATGCCTTTGGGTTCTTTTACAGTTAGAGCAAATGTCCCATACATAACATATATAAGGTGTTATTTTTTTTACCCAAATGTCTTCTGAGTAATCCATGGGCATAAATGACAGCAGCTTTACATAAAGAATTGGGACACTGAAGAAACATTTAGAATGAAGTAAAAAGGATAGTGTTCTTTTTAGGATATGTAAAACCTAGGCTTGTTTTTAAGCCCTATCACATACTTTTCACAAAAGCTGGAACACCTGACTTTGGTAAGAGTTATGCAGGTGGATTTGGCTCCCGTTTCTGTATTTGAAGGTGTTTAAGTACAATCCAGGTTCAGACCATTACAATGGCACTGAACTTGCATGAATAATATAGTTGAAGAAGGGGTTCTTTAAGTATATTGGAGGCAAAAAGAAAACTAAGAAAATATGGCCCCGCTGTTGGATGAGTTGGATGCCATGGTAACAGGATGCAGGGAAGGCTGAGTTGCTGAATGCCTTCTTTGCCTCAGTTTTACTGCTCAGGCCAACCTCCGGGAGCCATGGACTTTGGATGAATCAGATATAGTCTGGACTAAGGAAGATCTTTTCTTAGTGGAGGAGGACCAAGTTAGAGGTCAGTTAACAAGGCTGGACATCCACAAGTCCATGGGCCCAGATGGGATGCACTTGAGAGTGCTGAGGGAGCTGGCAGAAGTCATTGCAGTGCCACTCTCCATCATCTTTGAGAGGTCCTGGAGACACAGACGAGGTGCCCAAGGACTGGAGAAAGGTCAATGTCATCCCAGTCTTCAAAAAGGGCAAAAATGAGCATAGTTATACTGTAGTAATTTAAACGTCAATGAACCCATATGTCCATCACAGAGGATGATATGAAACTGCCCCACTTGAAACACAGGACTGCAGTCTCTCAGTTGTCCCAGGACCCAACATATCAGACAAGGTCTCCAACATAAAAAGATAACACCTGGGACATCTGAAAAATGTTTTCAGATTCAAAGAATGGGACATCATGGCACACAAAAAAAATGGTGTACATAAAATACAGCAACTTTCCCCATCTTATTAACATCTAAACGTCCCTGCAAAATAGACAACCAGCCAAGAGTTCAGAACAAATGTACTTCATTTCTCTTACAAAGATGCATCACACTTGCATAAAGCACTTTTTGGTATTTTTAACCCAGTGACTCTCTTTCATTGGGCTTTTCAGCCTACTTGAATCTTCTTTTTGTTGTGAGCTCCTTGGTTTGCCAGAAATTCAGCTGCCATAATAAAATACACAATTTTAAAGAGCTTGTTTTTAAAATAGTGTCATTAGAGATATTCATTTGTAAAGTGCTTATGTATCATCTCACATAGAATTCCATGATAATTCTCAATTACTTTACTTATTGTTCTTACAAGACAGTGAAGTCATTAGAGAGATGATGCATATAAACTCACAATCAAAGGAAAAATATCAAAAGTGAGAAAAAGTATACAACATGTATATGCCTCAAGTATCCAAAAGTAGCACTGTTACTGGGATTAAAAAATGGAAAAAGATCACTTTTACATGGGCTAGAGGAAAAAGACTTGGTTATTCCAATAAAACTTGTCTCTTAGGATCCACAGTCCAGGGTCTCTTGGAATGTGGAATTTCTTGTCTCATCAGAACTTGAAAACATTCTCCCTTTCCAAACAGAAGACAAGTTGCATATTCCCACAATGGGTTCCAGTATGTCTAAACTTTTGACGTGACATGACAAGTTTAATTTTTCATGATTTGATTTTAAAGTTACTGATATTTTGTGAAAAGAAAATACGGTGCCAATATTAGAAAGATATTTCAAGTACAAGTTTCTTCCTGAAAATATAAGCATGGAACTCTGCAACTGTTCAAATATCTTTCAACCTTTTCTCCTCTTATTGACAGGAGATCAGACATAGGCAAAAACCAGACAGATTCTTAGAATAGCCTTTTAATTTCAGCATAGTGTATTTTTCCTATTCTTTTTTTTTTCATTCTAGAAAGTCCTAGTAATTACTGAAAGTGACCCTCCAAGCTTTTGCCATGCAAATCACATAGGACAGTTAAAGAAGTCTGTACAAATTGTTTTTGCTACTGAAATACTTAACACACTTTGACTGCTTTTTAAGTGCATGTGATTTTATTGATTGTAATAACCTTCTGTGGACTTGAAGGGGCATGAATCTCATAGGTTTACAAAGCGCAGGCTGAAAACAATATGGATCACTGTGCAATCCTCACCGTATGCTGAAGCTGTGAGAAAAGGTATGTAAACAACATCTGTAGACAAGAATTTAATTACTCAGTTGCACTCATCTGTCTTTTCCCACTCTAGCTTACTGTTGCTCCAGATCCCAAAATTCACTGAATTTCACAAAAGGAATTGAGTACAAGTTATTTTAAGTATGAAAGAATAGATTATGGAAATCTCCAGCTTTCTCATCAGATGCATGAAAATTTTGAAAACAGTGTTTCAGGTTAAATTTTCACTGTGTAAAGATAGGGAATGAGTTCTTTGTACTCATCCTTGTACAGTGGATATTTAATAATCTTTGCGTCAGTGTTTACGAACATACAGACGGATGGAGGAAAAACAGGTAAAAATCACAGTCTAGCTGTTAACAAAAGCCCAGTAATAAGGAGTGTGAATTAAGTTAGTTTGTCCAAAATAGTAACTTAAATAATGTTCAGCACTGACAGAGCTATCTAACCTCAACACATTTTTAGGACATTGAAATTGAACTGTGAATTAATGAATGACAAATTCCTCAGTAATAATCTGAGACAGGACTCTAATGCATAATAATTTGTTAGTCTCTCTAACACTTGAAGAGCATCTGGGAGAAGTCTCATATCAGTACCACTTGTTCTTGTGAGGGACTTCAATTTACCAGACGTCTGCTGGAAATACAATACAGCAAAGAGGAAACGGTCCTGGAGATTCCTGGAGTATAGTAGATAACTTCCTGGCACAACTCATGAGTGAGCCAAATAGGGAAGGTGCCCTGCTAGAACTGTTGTTTGTGAAGAGAAGGACTTATGGGGGATGTGAAGGTTGGAGGTTGTCTATATCATGATGGTCATGAAACTGAAACAAGTTTTCAATTCTTGGAGAAGCAAGGAAGGGGGTTAGTAGAATTGTCACCTTGTACTTCAGGGGTGTAGACTTTGACTTGTTTAGGAGACTGGTTTAGGAGACAGAGTCCCTTGAGAGGCAGTCCTGAAGGGCAAAGGAATCCAGGAAGGCTGGACTTTCTTCAAGAAGGAAATCTTTAAGGTGGGAGGGCAGGCTGTCCCTATGTATTGAAAGATGAACTGGTAGGGAAGAAGACTGGCCTGGCTAAACCAAGAGCTTTGGCTGTACCTCAGGAAGAGAAGGAAAGTTTATGGCCTATGGAAGACAGGGCAGACGACTCAGGAAGACTACAAAGATTTTGTGAAGCCATGCAGGGAGAAAATTAGAAGCCCAGCTAGTACTTAATATGTCTACTGTTATAAATGAAAATAAAGAATGTTTCTATAAATACATTAACAATAAAAGGAGGACTAAGAAGAATCTCCATGCTTTATTGGATGATGGGGGGAAACATAGTGACAAAGCGTGAGAAAAAGGCTGAGGTATCAGCCTTTCCTTAATAATAAGACCTGTATCTCTGGGTACCCAGCCCCCTGAGAGGGACAACAGGGATGGGGAGCAGAATGAACTTCTGTAATCCAAGAGGAAATGGTTAGAAAGCTACTAAACCACTGAGATGCAAATGTCTATGGGACCAGATGGGACCCAAGGGTACTGAGGGAGCTGGTAGAAGTGCTCACCAAGCCACTTTCTGTCATTTATCAGCAGTCCTGGAAAACCAGGGAGATCCCAGTTGACTGGGATGGGGCTTTGAGCAACTTCCTCTAGTGGGAGGTGTCCCTACCCATGGCAGGGGGATTGGAACTTGATGATCTTTAAGGTGCCTTACAACTCTAACCATTCTATGATTGTATGACTGGAAGATAGGAAATCTGATGCCCATCTATAAGGGCTGCAACGAGGATCTGGGCAACTGCAGCCCTGTCAGTCTGACCTCAGTGGCGAGGAAGGTTATGGAGCAGGTCATCTTGAGTGTCATCATGCAGAACATACATGACAATCAAGTGATCAGGCCCAGTCAGCATGGGTTTAGGATAGGAAGGTCCCACTTGACTAACCTGATCTCCTTCCATGACAAAGTGACCCACTTGATGGACAAGTGAAAGACTGTGGATGTTGTTTACCTGGACTTTAATAAAAGTTTTGACACCATTTCCCACTGCATTCTCCTGGAGAAAGTGGCTGCTCGTGACTTGGTTGGGCTTACGCATTTGTGGTTTAAAAATAAGGGTTGAATAGCCAGGCCCGAAGAGTTGTGGTGAATGTAGTTAAATCCAGTTGGCAGCTGATCACAAGGGGTGTTCCCCAGGGCTTAATATTAGGGCCAGTTCTCTTTAATGTCGTTATGAATGATTTGGATGAGAGGACTGAGTGCACCCTCACTAAGTTTGCAGATGACACCAAGTTGGGTGGGAGTGTTGATATGCTTGAGGGTAGGATTGTTATACAGAGGGATCTCGACAGGTACAAAGTTCATCAAGGCCAAGTGCTGAGTCCTGCACTTCGTTCACAACAACCCCATCCAGCACTACAGGCTTGGGGAAGCTGCCTGGCTGAAAAGGACCCCGTTGACAATTGACTTAATAAATGCTAGCAGTTTGCCCAGGTGGCCAAGAAGGCCAACAACATCTTGGCCTATATCAGAAATAGTGTGGCCAGCAGGACTCGGGAAGTGATGGTCACCTCATACTTGGCACTGGTGAGGCCCCACCTCGAACAGTGTGTCCCTTCCAGCCCAGATGATTCTATGATTCTATGATTCTATGAGGTGCTGGAGATATCCAGAGAAGAGCAATGAAGCTGGTGAAGGGTCTAGAGAACAAGTCTTATGAGGAGAGGGGGAACTGAAGTTGTTCAATCTGGAGAAAAGGAGGCTGAAGACCTTATTACTCCCTACAACTACCTGAAAGGAGGCTGCAGCAAGGTGGGGGTCCTTCTCCTCTACCAAGTAACACGCATTAGGACAAGAGGAAGTGGCCTCAAGTTGCGCCAGGGGAGGTTTAGATTGGATAGCAGGAAAAATATCTTCACTGAAAGGGTTGTCAAGCATTGGAACAAGGAAGTGGTTGAGTAACCATCCTTGGAGGTATTTAAAAGACATGTAGATATGGTGCTGAGGGACGTGGTTTAGTGGTAAGTTGGCAGTATTAGGTTGATGGTTGGACTTAATGATCTTAATGGTCTCTTCCAACCAAAACAGTTCTGTGGTTCTATTCTATGATCCATATAAGAAAGGCAAGATAAATGGATGATGTCAAAAATTCTGATTATCTCATAAACAAGAATTTTTCATTTTAGAAAACTAGTTTTAGGTGAAGAGAAAGTCAAATACAGCAAAATCGGGTTTACATTTGTTTGCAAAGCATTTAGTTCAGTGTAAAAATAATTTAAGGCTCCAGAGAAGTTTCCTTAATGAACATTAACCCAAGCACAGAGCTTGTTTCAAATGCAGAAAAAAAAGCCTTTATTAAGATACTTGTTTCCATTCAATTGATTTTTTCAATAATATCCACTAGGATACAAAATTCAATTTATAAAAACATTTACTATACCTTAATTAAATACCAAAGACCATTGGAACATTTTTTTTCTAAGATCTAATAACAAGATAACCAATTAAGCTGTTAATTCTGAAATAAAAGGCAAATTGTGCACTGTTTTGCACAGCATCTCTGAGTTTTGGAATTGAGAACACTCTCTGATTTAAATGATTGATTTACCTGTTTTCTTCTGAATGCTCACTCTCCTTGTCTTTTTAACCATGTGAAAAAGGTTTCACCTGTAAAAGGCTCAGAGAGGGAGTAAATGGACTAAAATATTTTAATGCCTGAAACCAATAGATGGGAAACTACTTAATTAGGAGCAGTGAGTAGAATCTATCATTAATATTACTTTAGACCTTAAGATTCATAGACACAATCTAGGAGTCTGGGGTGTTAAGACCTCTGCAGGCACAGGCCACATAAAAACCTCAAAATTAAAATCAGATGCAAGAGAAAAAAAACCCAACATAAATATACATGAAGATAGGGAATACAAATAACTAATATCATGAGGTAATATGGTAGTTGATGTTCTGAGTAGGCTATTGCCATGCTTTTAGAAGGAGCACAGAGGAGAATATCCAAACAGAGATTTAAAGGAGGATGAGACATTTTGTGGATCTTGATAGGAAGCACATCCCAGCTCTAGTAAGCTGCCAAGGCAAAAAGTGCTTTGCAGAAATCATATCTCTCCCTGAAATACTCATGGACAGAAGCTTAATTCATAAACATTACTTATTACTGTTCCCCATGGTTTGGCACAGAATAAGCTTAACATTTCATCTGAAATGATTTCTTCTCTGCGGTGAAAAAAATGAACAATAATAAAAACCCACTACCCAAACAAGTCAAAGAAGAGAAAAGTTCATTGGTATTGCTTACAGCTGCTCTGTCTTGACTTGAGAGCTCATTTAAATGCCATCATTTGAATAGTTATGAGAACTACATCCCCAGTGTGATGCAACCATAATGAAATGAAGTGAATCAGAAGAAAGAAGGGTAATGCCACCCAAAAAAAAAAAAGACTATAAAGGCAAAATTTTCTAGCTGCCAAGTTTTGTAACTGGGTACTGAAAATAATCTAATTTGTAGAACAATAGAAAGTTTTCTTACTCCTGGAATTTTCTTTTTTCAGTACTTTGAAGAACATGGATTATTACAGTTGAGGACTTATATATTTTTTTTTCTATTAAAATAAAATTGTGCATTTTTAAAATTAATATTTTAATGAAAGACTGTTGATAATAAAGTTTCAATAAAAAATATGTAGCAATTTCATTAATGAATATTGATTAATAAAATTCTTTTTTAGAAATGTTTTTTTTTAACATTACAAATGAAGCTTCCTGCTTCTCAAACACTGACACAGATTATACAAATGAAACAGCCATGTACAACCTTAGTCTGCTTTTATAAAATTCATTTTATAAATTCAATAAAACATTATTCATGTTTTTATAAAATTCAGCTCAAAAAATACCTTTACAGACAATCCTAAAAGTAATTTGTCTCCTTCTTATGTGTATTACTCACTTGTTATAGGCATATAAAGTTTAGAAATAATAATTCTGCATGAGACTGTGGTTCTGCCTTAAGAGCCCTGTGGGAGAGGCTGTCCATTAAAGCTGCTACATACGGGGAACACAGAGCAATCTTTAGAAACTATTTTGTAGTTTATGCCTCCAGATTCACCTGATCTCTTTCTGAGAACTCCCAGCCACCTGAACAACTAGAAATTATAGGATGACTGATCTGAAAAGAATCAGGGGGGCTGAAATCAATTCCAGAAGTCAAATCTCTCCCTTGAAATTTCTCTTCTGAGGTGCACGAATAGCAACTGATTCAAACTTCTGAAGTTTCTACCCTCCAGGACAGGCCTGCCTGGGAATTCCCCAAGCTGGACGGATTTTCAGGTGATCAATTCCTGAGAGTTGGTGGGGAAACAGTAGGTCTCTGTTTAGTAGGTTCAGCTGTCCCTTGGCACATTTAACTGACAGTTTTTTTCAAGGCAGAAGACACCAGAAGATGTCAGAACCTACTTCCAAACACAGAGAGAAGGTGCAGGAGTATGCAGGACTGTGTAATTACTATATTGTTTCTGGAAAAAAACAGCATGTAAGGTGAAGAACATTGATCATGGAACAGATCCTTCTAGATACCATGCTTGGGCACATGGAGGACACGGAGATGACTCAAGATAGCCAGCATGGATTTACTAGGGGTAGGTCCTGCCTGATTAACCTAGTGGTCTTCTATGATATAGTGACTAGGTCAGTAGATAAGGGACAATCTATGGATGTGATCTATCTGGACTTCAGTAAGGCCTTTGACACGGTCCCCCCACTTTAGAGGAAAGCTCAGAAGAAAGATGCTGTTCGGTTGGCAACACCTTGACTGCATTCCTGTGAATATGTCTTTCTGCAAATCCCAACTGAATTACTGTAGTAGAGCAAAACGCAGGCTCTGTGGTACTTGCTGCCATTTGTTATTGCTGTTGTTCCCGGGGTACTTCTTTTATTTTTCTGTTGGGAGAGAGGAGTTAATGCTATGTGGAGTATGAATCATTTCGTCTTCTGGCTACAAGAGCACAAACGGAATGGAACAGCAGACTGCCATGGAGCTTCTGATTGCTGGTAGCTGAAACTGGCATATTAAGTTCAGTGTAGTGTAAAATTATGGGGGGAGATGATTGGAAAACACTAATTACCTTTACCCAAGCCGGTGTACTGAGAGATCCCTCATGACAAGGACTTACGGAGCAGTGAGAGGTAATTAGATTCCTAACAGAGCAAGAGCTGCCTAAGTAATTTAGCTATTTTCTTATTATTGCTACGTAATAGTCAGTTATATATCTTATAGTAAACAGAAAAAAATATACACAAACCTTTCAAAAATTTTCGGCGAATAGATGGCAGCTTTGGAAGCAATACTATCTTTGCTTTTCCTTTTTTTTTTTTTTCCAAAGGGAAAAAACAACTGTTTATCCATTGCTCTCCTAGATAATGGCATCTCAAATAATCTGCTCTTGACAAAACCAGATAAACAACCTGCAGTTAGTGTTTTGGTTTCTAGACATTCGCTTCTATCTAGGAGTTTCTAGATGTTTGTATAAATAGCTGTGGTCAGTATTTACTGTAATTACATAACAAATTTTAGTATGTTACTTCTGCATAACCATTCAAAAATCTTTATTAAGTGTAAAGCTCACATTCAGTCCTGCATTTTGTGACAGTCATCCTCTCAAGATATTGTTGATCTGACAATACATTACAGTATAATTGTCATCATGTCAGAAAAGCTCAGGTAAAATCCGGTTTTGGGTGCTTAACTTGCACTTTTTGTTACTCAGACAACCTCCAGGTGATGCACATTTGGCTGTGAAAAGTGAACTGATTTTGCCACAATCTGAAACATTTGAACACATGTAGAGTTCGGAAAATGGTTCAAACAGAAACATGTTTAACTTACTTGATTTTAACTAGTAGGATATAAGGAATACTTTTCCTTTTGGCATGCATTAGTAGAACTACATTAAAAATCAGCTCTGACAATCATGGTTAAAAAGAGTCAGTATCCAAGCTTAACATTGATTTGTGCAAATCAGCACTTAGAGACAAAGAGTGTTTAACAGCATAATGGTTAAAATCATAGAATCATAGAATGGTTTGGGTTGGAAGGGACCCTAAAGATCACCTAGTTCCAACCCCCCCCCTGCAATGTATTAAATCACAATGTTTTATAACTATACATTTTCCCAGGATAGAGATGACTTATCTCAGCCAGTCTCGATTCCTTCACTGTTACTAATCAACATGAATAAAGGTTGAAGGATATAGCCCCTTAGTAAATATAGATTTTATTTTATTAACTTTGCCTTCCAAATTAAAATACTATTCATTTAGTCCATTCTGTTACTACGGTGTTTCTAATTAATTGGAAAGGATTGACAGAATTCAGCTTGGGCCTTATTCCATGAAATAGTACATAGCTTTTTGATATGTTCTTCCTGAAAGCAGTATCATCTTGCCAAGATTTAAAGTGTCTTTTCAAGGCAGTAGTAAACTGAATTCCACCAGAATGAGGTTTAGAGAGTTTTGGTATTTCATCCACGTTATCAGTCGCCTTCAGCCTTAACCTCTGGAGACAAAACGGTTTCACTAGAAACTATCAATTCAGCCATAGTGAAGGGGAAATGCACTGCTGTGTGTGCTACTTTGTCGTTTTAATAGAGTGATAGAAAAATGAATTACACCACAAGTGTGCAAATCAGAAGTTTTCATTACTCCAAGTAAAATTCTTCCATAATCACTCAGCAGTGTTAGTGAGACAGGTCCTTTGGTATAAATCTTTGCCACGTGGAAAATGTTTTTATGTTCAGATCTTCGGGCTGTTTTAAGTACTCTTAAATCATTTCAAATGTGGAGTTAGAGGAAGCATCTCTGCCTTTCTGTTTCCCACTTTCCTTCTCTAATCAAAACATAGAGCAGATGTAACTATCCGCAAAGCTGGGGCAAATGAATGAATCCTTGTGATCTAATATTTTCTTCCCTTTATCTGCCACACACTTTTCTCATGTTTATCTACACAAAGGACCTCTGGGAGACGCAGAAAGTAAGATGTGAGCAGAATTGATGAGAGATTTTCCAAGAGAAGAAACTATTTCTGGACCACATGTTCTGGAACAGATGCTCATTATCAGGAGCTGGCAACAGGGAGCCCTGGATCTTCCCTTCTCATAAATACCTTGTCTGTAACATGACGAGTGTGTGGCTTGTGTATGTGGTTTGTGTGTGTGCAGCAAGTCACTATTCCTAGGCATAGACTCTGGGAGGATGCAGATAAAGCAAAGGAAAAAAAAAAGATAAAAAAGGAAATAACAGAAAATAACATACCCACCTACTACAGAGAAAGATAATAGGAAGGAAACAGATCTTCACCACTAATCAGTACCTTCGGGCAAACCTGTATTTGTCCCAATGTTAATTTTAAAGGAGCAGAAATAGGTTTGGGGTTTTTTTGGACAAACATATGCCAAGCATTTAATGGAGATCATTTTAGGCTCTTAACTTCATTAATCAAAACTCTCGAACTGTTCTAAGGATGAGAAAATCTCAAGGACAATACTAGCTTTCAAACTATTCAGACTACCTTTAAATCTTTCTAGGAATATATACTTAATCACATTTTCAGCCTTAGTTTAAATGTTTTAAATAGTTACCTTTTGTCATGTAACCTACAAAGGATGACGGAATAACAATGTTGAAATTCAAGATCTTAATTTCTTTTCACATCTTGAATTCATATTTTTGAGAAGAAAGCATCTCATATTTTCTCAAGCTTAAATGGAAAATGTTTTCATTGTTCCAAGAGTATTTTTAGTTTCTTTTCTTATACTTGTAAGAGTCTCTTTCATCCTGAAAATAGGCTCACCTCACAAAAGTCTCTGTGGGCACTGCTTATCACTTTCTGAAGATATATTTGAAGAGAACAATCTTAAGTGATTCATCCATAGACTTCTTTCATTCTGAATTTTAGTAAGCTGTTGGATAGAGTAGAGCTTTAAAATGAAAAGTAAAATCAGAAGTGTATATTACTTGTGAGAGAATAGAGATATACCCAGAAGAAGACATAAATTCTTAGCAATGCTACAGATTTGATTTCCGGCAGAACTGCAAGTATTGGTCTGTTAGCAACATAGAGCTGTCTTTGACATTGCCTCACTCTATTTTTCAGCTATGTAGGTCATCTCATGGATTTGTCTTTTTGCAATAAAAATAAATCTTATATAATTAGGGCTAGGAAGATGATTAGGGGCCTAAAACATCTGTCTTACAAGGAGAGGCTGAGAGACTTGGATCTTTTTAGTCTGGAGTAGAGAAGACTGAGGCAGGATCTTATCAATGCATATAGATACTTCAAGGGTGGGTGTCTGGAGAATGGGTTTGGTCTTTTCTCAGTGGTGCCCAGTGACAGGACAAGAGGAAATGGGCACAAACTTGAACATAAGAAGTTCCATCTAAACTTGAGGAGGAACTTCTTTACTTTGAGGGTGGCAGAACACTGGAAGGGGCTGTCCAGAGAGGTGATGGAGTCTTCTTCTCTGGAGACATTCAAAGCCTGCCTGGACAAGTTCCTGTGCAATCTGCTCTAGGTGGACCTGCTTTGGCAAGGGGGTTGGTCTAGATGATCTCCAGAGGTCTCTTACAACTCCATATCATTCTGAGATTCTGAGATAATGCTTCAGGATTCTTTGACACCTCTTTTTCTGTACTTTTCCCCATGTCTCATTTCCACTGGGAGAACAGAAATCTTGTGTTGTTCCAAAGCTTGAAACATGTTTTCCTTTCATACTGAAAGTTGTCAAAGCAGATTGAGGGTAAGCATAACTCTTCAAATATATAAATAGTAGTCTTAAAAAAGCAGGGATTTAACTGCTTCCTTTGTTCACATGGATAGGACAAGAAAAAATGGACTCAAAATAGCAGTTTTAAAAGGTAGGTTAAGCATTAGGAAGACTATAAGCAGTATCTAAGCGGTAACTCCTCAGGAAACAGTAGCCTGAGAAGGTTGTGGAATTTTTATCTTTGAAATATTGTAAGCAGATACATCAAGCATGAATTATGTAGAGATGAACCTGTGGTGCAGAAGTAAAAGACTTAAATGACAAACTGAGTTTCTAGCCACTGCTATTTTCTACAGTGGTAAAACACAACTCTATTCCAGTGTATTGACTGACAACCTTCCCTTGGTTGTTAATCCCAGTCTTAGATAAGAAAGAACTAATCTTTCAGGAAGTAAACAACTTAGTTGGACACACTCATGATTTGTCATGTCATGAGAATTATATATATTAATTACCAACAACTGATTACTTGTTTCGTATTGAGCAAGTCTGCCTCCTGAGCTCACTGAAATAGTGTTGCATTATGGTAGTACTTGAATAATCAAAAGAGCTTAGAGCCTTGTAGTCCAAAGGGCAATACTGGTACATAGTAAAATACAGTATCTACACTGAGTTTTTCACTGTCTGAAGTAGTTGTGAAAGACAGCTGCAGAGAAAAAGTGAAGATGTATGAATGTAATGCCACATCCAAAATCACTAATAAATGCAGTGCCAGTACTAGTATTAAATTTCATATCTCCTAGGACTAAGTTCTGTATTCGTTATCTACCTTGTCTGTACTTCTTCCTTTTTACTCATAGTGCACTTTATAAAGGCTTCTCCTACAAAGACACCAACTTTGACTTAGGAGGTTCTTGAATTGCAGATAGGTCATAAATTTAACAATGTTCCATGAGAGCTTTGCTTCATCTTGGCTTATGGTCACTTTTTGCCAGACATTTCCTGTTGGCCACTTCCAGAAACAGCACATTGATTTGGTGGAGCTTTGATATGACCTGATACATACATATTTATGTTCTAATGTTATGGTTTTCAGATGTGTGGGGTCTGAGCTTCCTCTTAGAGACATATGCATGTCTTATTGGCATAAAGAAAAGGTGTGCTCACTTGCCAATATGCACACCAGGATATACTTTGATGTTTACTTGACATTGTGTCACATCCACACACTCCCCAGGGAAGACACAGCATTCCTGCAAGGGAAAATTGAAGATATTCTTCTAGACATGGTTAACACTTACTGTCATCCCCCACTACTTCCATCCATATTAGTGACTGTGAAATTGGACTGCAAGACATGCATTAAAAACAGGTTGGATAGATTCACAGAATCACAGAATAATCATGGTTGGAAGGGACCTCTGAGATCATAGAGTCCAACCACAAAAAAAACCAAAACCAAAACAGAACAAAAAAACCCATCACACCTACCCCTAAACCAATAATCTTGGTCACTAGAGCATGCCCCGAAGAGCCATGCGTACATGTTTCTTAAATACCTCCAGGGATGGTGACTCCACCATCTCCCTGGACAGGCTGTTCCAGTGCCTGACCACTCTCTCAGTAAAGTAATTCTTCCTAGTATCTAATCTAAACCTCCCCTGCTGCAACTTCAGACCATTTCCTCTGGTCCTGTCATTGTTCACTTGGGAGAAGAGACCAACATCCACCTCTCTACAACCTCCTTTCAGGTAGTTGTAGAGGGCAATGAGGTGCCCCCCAGCCTCCTCTTCTCCACACTAAAAATGCACAGTTCCCTCAGCCTCTCCTCAGAGGACTTGTTCTCCAGACCCCTCACCAGCTTGGTGGCTCTCCTCTGGACACGCTCCAGCACTTCAATGTCCTTCCTGTAGTGAGGGGCCCAAAACTG
>BJBW01012245.1:0-33933 GCA_004320125.1 Scolopax mira
GCCTTTCCTCAGCAGAGAGATGTTCTAGTCCCATCATCTTTGTAGCCTTTTGCTGTACCCTCTTCAGCATCTTGCTGTCCCTCTCATCATCCCATTGCAATGCATTGGCAATAAAATTTATTTCTACTTCTTCCAGTATTGCTTATTTTCAAGTCTTAATTTGGTATTCACTGTGGTTTTTTAGAGAGGAATTAAAACCCAAGATATCTGAAGCAAACTATAGTGGGCTCATACTATGGGTGGTCAGGAATCATGAATAAATTAAAAAAACCCAACAGGCTAAACACAGTGGATAATTCAATGGTTGTTTTTTTTTAAATCACCGTGTTCTTGAGGAGGTTCTACCTGACTGCAAAAGCAGGGAGATTAGCCTGCGTGGTAAGAGAGGGGTTTATTTGTCTCTGTTAATTTCTATAGTGCCATTCTTACATGAGTGAAGACTGGGTAACATACGTTGCTGGTGGCAAAAACTTCTTCTGAGCCAGCTGCTTCTTGCTTTTCTCCTATAATTCATTAAATGAAACCTAAAGTTTCCAAACTCTCTTCAGAAAGTGGTGGGAATTAAGGGTACTTTTACGAAGTAATAGTTAGCTTTTGTAAGGTGCTTTCTGTGAGAGAATTTACAATTTCCCAGAAGAAATTGAGTCAGGGAAATGAATCGTGTCAGAATTCTCAATCATTGAGTGACAAGTTGGAAGCATCTATTAGTGTGTAATGGATGAGAGTAGGACAATTATAAATACATTGGCAAGTTGTTGAAATGATCTTTTGACTGCTACATTTTACTATTCATGTGTATTTTGTTAATCTTTTATAAACTGGGAATGAAACTGATCCTTCTTTACTACTTCTTCAAGGTGTTCCAGCTCTTCAAAGTATCCTTGGATTTCTGAACTGTCTACTGGTAATCCTTTCATCTGCCTGAGAGAACATCTGAAGGTTGGTGAATGGTTGCGTGCTGGAGACACGTGCTTTGGGAGACAGCTCAAAATAAAGGCTTGTGTGTTTGTCCTTTTGAAAGCCCTTCCAAATTAGTTTCTGATGCAGTGATGAGTGAATGCATTCTCAGTCTTTCTCTGCATTAAAAAAAAAAAAATCAGTTGTCGGTTTCTGATGATCTTGTGTATGAAGCAGATAGAGACAGGTACAAACCACAGCGTGCTAAGTGTTTTCATGAGGTGACAGTGAGAAAAGTAGAAAGAGGATTGTTTTTCTTACTGGAGTAAAGCACCTCCACTGTCTGCAGCTACTTGACCCAAAGGAAAGATTTTGAGATTATTTTCCTACTCCCCCCCGAGCTTTGCATACTCTCTCACTGGGGGGTGTTGATGTTGCAATAATGTTCTCTGCCAGGTTTCTTTCTAGAGGGCATCCTCTCTTTTCAGTTTTATTTCAGCTTAATGTGGTTCTCCACAAGAGAAAGCCTTCCTTTGTCCTACTCATACAGCACCATGGCATCTGGTCTGCAAGGAGGGTTGGTGATGGGAATAAGCTGTGGGGACTGGGTAAATACAGTTGCCAGTGGCCATTCTCTTTGCCACTCTCCTGGGATAAGACCTAGTGACTCCTGATCAGCAAAGAGGTGACACAGGGCATTGAACGTGTGTGAGGAATCTCCCCCAGCAGAAATCATCTCTCCCCACCCCACCCTGGGTGTCACCCCACCTCCCGCACGACACATCACTGCATCCGGGGCAGAACAGGGCTGGGGGGAGAAGTACCTTCGCTCCATCCAGAATAGAAACAACAGATTTGTTCTACAAGCTTTTCTACTGGAAAAATTTGCAGTTTGCCTTGATAGCAAATAATAGAGAGAGCAACAGGAGACCTGCCAGCAGAGGCAGGGACTGCGGGTTATCACTAACCCGGGCAGTTTATCGGTGACAAGTTCTGAAGAGAATGAAGCACAGCAGCTGTGGCCTACCCCACATGAACCAAAACTTGATAGACATCTAAACCCCACCTAATTCATAATAATTGAAAGCAATGTATTAAAAAGAGCAACAATAAAAAATGATTCATTCCAGGCCTTATTCTAACGCAGGGCACAGGAGAGGCTGAACCAGAAGGGACCAGGGACAAATGGCTCAGGGGTATTGCCCTTGCTGTGTTTTGTGTAAAAATCTCACAGGGCTTGTCAGTGCCACACTGGACGTCATCAGAGGTGTGCAATCTGTTACCAGATACAATGCTCGTAGGAAGGAAGTTTATGAAATGAGAAGAGCAAAAGACATTTTTCATTCAGACATGTAGGATGGGAACGACTAAATGCAGAGAAACAGCTCTGGTGATAGTGTGCTGCTAGGACAAAACTCTTTAGGAAAGAATTTCTCACAGAAAGAGTGGTCGGGCATTGGAATAGGCTGCCCATCAGGGAGGGGGTTGAGTCCCCATTCCTGGATGTGTTTAAGAGTCATTTAGATGTGGGGTTGGGGGAGATGGTGTAGGGGAGAACTTTGCAGAGTTGGGTAGATGGTTGGACTTGATGATCCCAAGGGTCTTTTCCAACCAAAATGTTTCTATGATTTCACAAAACACTGGCTCATGAAAATGAAGTTCAGGGTTTGTAAGAGTGCTGAGAAACCCACACCAGGATTAAGGTAGCACTTCCAAATTCTTGTCCCATAGTGTCAATAATAAAAATGTAAATGTCTAAATACGTTGAATATGTGTTGTGTTTTGTAGACAACATGCACTGGATGCTACATGTTGTTCTCAGGTGCTAATTCTCTTTTAGTTGTAATTGTTCTGTCCCAGTTGTGATGGGAACAGAGAGCACTGGGAGGCATAGGTCATGACCACAAGGGGTATCTCATGAAACAGGATAGAGAAACTCAGGCTTAGGGGGAGTGGAGTAAAGCAGTAAAGGTGTCACAAGAAAAGTCCTTCAGAAGGCGACGTTGGGAGCACCAATCCCTTTGTCCTTGCTGATCCTCCCTACATGTGGCAGGAGCCTTTGCCCATTGCCGTGTATCCAACCAGCTTGAGACCTGTCCTGGTTGTTTCAGTCTACACGCATTTATTTGCACGCGTGTTGCTACCGAATATGGTTATGCTGCATTTTCATAACATTTCAGTAAAGGGTTGCCTTTAATTGCTTGTTGCGGAAGAAGGAGCCTCTGATACAGAGGAAGGAAAATAATGTGCATAACGGGATGAAAAGCTGCAGCAGCATCACTTTTTAGTGCTTTGGTCAGCAAGGTTATTTAAAGTCCTAGGAAGAAACTTCTCAAAGCTGAAGTCCAGCACCGGCAAGGGCACTGCTGTGATTTTCTTGACTCTGCCTTGCAGCCAGTAGAAGAGTTGCCCGATTATTGGTGTTTAGAACATCATAGCACTGACACCAGAGCGTAGTTGCTGCATTAGACCCATTTATAGTGAGTCACCAGACAGTTCTTTAATTGGAAAGAACTTGAAATTAATACTCACTTTGACTTTATCTAGAATGTGATGTATTTCATTCTTTCCCAGTACCTGACCAGCTGGTCAGTAATTACACTAAGAGTGTTTTCTCTGTTATTAAAGAATGTCTTATCTAACTAATATTATTAACTTATATGCATCTTGTATAATTTGTGCTTTCAGGACTTTTTACAACCATACATATGGTTTTGTCTTTCCTTTGCTTCTTCCTGACTCCTTAGACACAGTGTCTTTCTTGGTAGGCAAAATGCCATTTTTATCTCTAGGCTTAAATTGTTTCACTGTTTTTTAGCAACAATGGCAAGTTATAACTCTAACCAACAATGCCAGTCTGTCCAGTCCTGAGCCTCCCACTGCCCTCCGCAAGAACAAGGCTGTTGTAGCTGTGAAACACCCCGTTAAGCAGTGCTCCCCAAAATCCACTACAGGCACGTGAGCAAACAGGGATTTTTCTGATAATCTATTCCAAGCTATTTTTTTGGAATCTTCAAATTTTTGAGATTTTTTTTTTTTTTAAGTAAAGGAACTGTCATGATAGACAGCTTGTTATTAAACTAGCTAGAAAAAACCTATTTTCCTTTCACTTGAGTTCTTATGGATTTTCCCGTCTTGCTGATTTGACACATTTAGTTTTAATGATGATACTTATCATGAACTTGTCACCTTTTGTCCAAGAGTTTTTGCTTTGCAGCTATCCGAGCTTTCTGAGAGCACTTGCTGAAGTGTGAGACTGAAATTCAAATAACTTCAATGCTTTTTATAGTCCCTGCAAGTATTAATTGTGCTTCTTAATTGTGTTTTTTTCAGTACTTAGGCATTTTGTAGGTTGGGAAATACATATTACAAAGAGCCAGTCTTATTTATACCATGCAGTTTATTGAAAGCTGGAAAAGTTTCTTTCTTTGTAGGAATTTAATTTTTATTGAAGTCATTAAAAACATTAAATTTTGGCTGACACCTCAGTTGTGAAATGCTGTCCTTGTGTCTCATAGGAATTACAGATCACAACTCTTATTTGCTGTCTCCCACAGGGCTGGCTACCCTTTGGCTACAGGAGACACTGTCCCACTGTAACCCCAATGCCCTTTCTTTTCAGTTGATTACTATAAACAATGCTCGTATCCATTAAAAATTCTTCTGATTCCAGCCTGTTTCTCTCCGTCAGTGAAGCTATATAGTCAAAACACTGTGATCTCCATTTCCACAGCAGCCAATGTGCTCTCTATCTTGATTATTATTTGCATATTACTTTTAGAAAAGTGTGTTACAACTGAGCAAATCCTTTCCAGTTCAACTTCTACAATCAGACCAGTAACATTTTGTTCTTGCAGGCTCTGGTTTGAGTGTATTCAACATTGTTCTGCAAACTGACTGTATTTATTCCAAGAATAACTTTTTTTCTTCTAGTAAATCTCATGTTTTCCAGTTGAAAGAATGCACAGACCTTTTGGTCTCAACGGTGAAATTCTCTTGCTTTCTGGGCTTTCGTTTCTGGGAAGGGTTGTGCTATCAAATAAAAAACTGTTCATTCAGATTCAAGTGTTCCCTTTAGAGACCTCAGCAGAAGGTGGTCTCAAGGGGCACCACTGACTCCTGTAAGTCTGCTACACTTAGAGGATGCTACAGGAGCAAAGATTAAGGAATCGGGATTATGCTTCCCAGAGACTGAAGAGCAAGAACAGGATTTTACTGAATACCATTTTCTAACTCAGTCGTCAGCAGAGCAGGGATCTTCTCAAATACTGCCCAGAAAGGAAGTAAAAACAAAAATTAAGGAAAAGTGGAATATCAAAATATGGATCACTGAAGACAATAGGAAAGGGGTAGAATCAATGACCTCGTTAAAGTTTGTGATTCTGAATTAAATAATTTTGTAATTATATACCTGAGTGTTGAGCAATGAGGTAGGGTTTGGGTGACAGGCACATTTATTTATTATACACATATTCTAGCCATAATGAGGCACCTTGACTTAGGCAATATATATAGATACAGGCTGCTTCTTTTGTGGCAAGTGTTGGTCTTGTGAATATTCCAGTGTCTGCTCCTGTTCCTGGCAAATATAAGTTTGGCAACAACTAGCAGTTCTATGGTGGAGGTGTCTGAGGGTATAATACTCTCTCACCCTCAATATTCTGCCAGTTTTAGACCCATGAAAATGAACAAAAATACGTCTAATTGAAAAGCTTTTATGGATGAAAACGACTTTTCATGCTGCTGTAGGAAAGAAATGTATTTTTCAAGGCAGCATCCCTGCTTGTCATTTCTGTCCTTTTGAATGGACTTAAAGGATTAAATCAGAAATCTTGTGCCATGTACAATGTTGATCTGAGAACAGTGTGTTATACCTGTTATGATATTTTCTTATTATTTTTCATACTAGTGGCATGATTTCAGAGATCCCATTGTTATTTGGGTGTTCTACACGATAAAGTAGCAAATCTCATCTTCGTTGAAAATAAATGATAGCAAGGGAGTGAAAATATTGCTGGCAGGAAGTTTTGGTTTTGTTTGTTCCAAATCTAAATATGTCAAATGAAATCTGCTGGATTGTGAAGAATGTGTTAGAGCTTTAAATTCAGTATCTCAGAAACTCCTGGTAGTGGGAAAGAATAACACATGCAGCATCAATTTTAATCTCACAAGAGCAATATTACACAGTATTTATTTATATTCACAGATAAAGAGAAGTCAGACTTTAAAATAGCATTACTGTAATTATTCCTTTTTCCCCCCTTTGTATTCCCCATCCTTCTTCAATTTGGATATTTCTCACTGCCTACCTTCTCTTTGAGCTACAGCTGGAAAACGGTGGTAGATAGATATTGTCTGAGGCATTTCAGACTGTTGGTTCTCACAGGCTTCAAAAATACTCTGTCCTGAATTCAGGAGGGCTGAGCACCTTCATTTATACTTCTTGGGAGAAGCAAGCATTTAGGAAAAAATTGGTACCTTATAAGAAATCATCAGTTAATTCCTGGCTGACAAGATGTCCTTAAGAACCAGAATATGGAGACTTTAATCTACAATGATCTGTGATAGAAAAGACCTAACCCTTGTCTGTGAATTCACACCAGACACTGAAACACAACATGTTCCCATCCCATACACACACTCTAACATCATACACACGGTTTTCAAGCGAGTATCTGTCTTTCACTATGAGAGTTTAGATAAAATTTCATTGTGTAATGGAATATCCATGGTTTCCAGTGAAGCAGAGGGGCTACATTTAGACATAAATATGCTGTACTCATGACCATGTGCAAGATCCTGATTCAACTTGGACTGTAAATGAAAGTTGAATCTTTTTTCTTTGAAAAGAATGAGCCAAATTCCATTACATTGCTTGGGAACAACCCCTTTCCCTCGCACCCCATTCACCATGAAAAATATTCAAGTCTCAGCTTCATCCTGTTGCAAAGAAGGAAAATGTTTAGGATCAGGGGAAAAGCAGTGGATGCGGAGCTTGGGACGTGTTTGTGTGTGTGTTTTCCATCAGCTCAACATTAAATTCAGGTAGAAATTGCTTCAGTAAAAAGTTTGTGGCCTTTGGGGAAAGCCAAAACCAGCAACCAGTGAACAGGACAGCAAGTATGGCACTATAGATCTGGTATGTTTTCAGAATTTCTAATCATGTCTTTGTCCAAATAGCTTTTATGAAAAACTCTTACGTGGAGGCCCGCCTCTGAGACAAATATCCAGTACCTTCACTCTCATGCATTAGGGAGCATGACACGGTTTGCCATTAAAGCAGCCATGGAGACACCATGAAGACTTGACCCTCCCAGAGGGTCTCTATTTAGCTATGGCTTCTGTGTCTCCAAGTGCCCCAGTCCAGAGAGGAAATAACAGTTTTGCTCATTTACTCATCACTCAGGAAGCTGTGGGGACTTGAACCCAGGCGCCCCGATTCTCAGCACATCCTTCCTCTCCAGATACTGTAGTTCAAATGTGCCAAAGACAGGGAAGGAAGCAGAATTCCATCTTCTTCTTTAAAAATCAGGAAAAGTGGGTTTCCCTATGTCCTACTGTGTGTTTCTTTTCTTGCTGGAGAGTGAATTAGCTTTTCTGTGTTGGTTTTACTTTGCCTCTTCATATTACAACTGGAAGTATGACCTAAATCCATAGAGAAAGAACTGATAAACATGTGGTTTGTCTTTCAACAGATATGAGCAGTTTCACTATTTCATGGGTTGCTGATAACTTGTTGGTTGAAAATGTATGCTTTGACAGTCTGGATATGATTTATCTTCGTATGGAACCTGGCATGAATTTCCAAAACACTTCTAGTCTATGATAACACATTTTTTTGTAGTCTACTTCCTTCCATTGTTATATAGAAAACATCACCTGATGAGTGGTTACACAGCACGGCAGTAGAAGTTCTCAAAAATAACTTTCACTATGCACAAGCAAAAAAAATACAAGTTTTATGAGTATCTACAGGTTAGAAATACTCATTTTACATATAGTCATTTTGATCAAATGAATTGCAGTAAAACCACAAACTATGAACTTCAGCCCCGAAGTGTATGTTTATCAGAGATGTTTAGGATCAGGAATCACCAAGTGTTCTTTGAGTTTATTGCTTTGATAGCTGAAGAGTTTTAAACAAGAGAATAAACAAAGTTGAAGAATTAATTAATTCAAGTTTTTCTTAAGTAGGAAAGCATTATTTTTAAAACCCCAAACAACCAAATATCTGGATTCTCAACATTTTAATTGCCACAGGGATGATGTAGGGTGACCCAGAGGCTGTAAACTTCTGAGGTCAGAGCAGCAGAGTATTCTTAAAAACCACTTCCCATTTGCTGTGGTGGCAGTTGCTGCAGAACTGGAGAAAAATGTCCTTAGGAAGACAAACAAACAGTATAAATGAATATGAGTAAATGGTTTTCTAATGAGAAGAAATTAAGTAATGCCTCATCCATCCCGGGTTCTTGGGCGTAACGGAAAACTTTCCCCACATTTGCAGAGCTGAAAACTCTTTTATTTATTGTACTTTTTTTTTTTCAGGCAAGCATGAAAGTTGGGATGACACAAGAAAATAACACATGGGCCAGCTGGAAGCCAGGTTTTGGCTGAAACGCACTGCAGAATCCGTGTATGTCGCTACCTTAGCAAGGGGAGTTGGTTTTGGCAGCAGCCTTTTAACCATGTGGAGGCTGCTGCTGATGTTCTGCTCTTGAATAGGAAAAAAATACAGAAGCAGTAGGTTAAAGTGCCACACTTCTGTTAAAAGAAAGATTATAGAAATACTCTTATTAGAGGCTTTCCACTGGGCACCTCAGTAATAAGGAAAGCAAGCCTGCTTCACAGTTAATAGGTTGAAAGAGTTGAGAAAACAATAGCAGCACTAACATCACACTGTGATAAATTAAAAGAAATATAAAGGCCAATCACTGAGTCCTCTCTCGAGCAAAATTCTTTTTGAAGCCACAGCCATCAGTGTTTGGTAAAAATGGATAATTGTAATGCCAGGTCCAATAGCACTTCTTACATTATCTACTACATTAAATCCCCGACAAATATTTAATGGGATTAAATCTGTCTTCTACTCTAGATTTATATAGCACTGCGAGGGCATAACTTTTATTAAAGCTCCATGTAATAGATATTTGTACCCTGACAAGAAAATCTCATTTTAAAACATCACAACAGTTTCACATCCTCTATTTTACTCCTCTTCGATCATCACTTCCCAAAATATGTTTCCATTAATTTAATACTTTTATTTGCTTCCCTTACCTTCAGCAATTTCTAAGGTATTCATTGCAGCAACTCTATGCTCACATTCAAATCACATGCTTTATACAGATTTTTACAGAAATTATTCTGTGCCTGGCAAGGAGCTGCACATCCTCAGGAATGGTTAAAATCAATGAGATGTGACATATTCAGTGCAAAAGGGGAGCTCTCTTTCTTACAGGCTTAATATTCATATAACAGCTCCTCTTGCTGCATTTGAGTTTATGTACGGGTAAGTAAACATACAGATTTTCCGGTAAAAATCAGAAAGAGGAAGGAAAACTTATCTCCACTTATGTTCCTCTTTAGTCAGCAAAATACGGTATCCATTTATGAAAAGATACATATTTCCCTTCTCTTTATTTTGTTCCACAGAATTAATATATGCATCTCTCATGATTCTTGTCTAATTGCACCCAGGCAAGGCATCTTCTCTCCCTCAGGCCACTCCGTAACCAAATATACTTTGCAGGGTACAATATGATCACCCGGCCTTTTGCAAACAGATGTTAACTCCTCTGCCCACGCTTCAAGCCGAAAACACCCAAATGAGCTTCAGAAGCTCATTCTGAGCTGTGTTCAGAAGCTGGATGTGAATATTCAACAGATGCTGCAGAACTTGGGGGCCAAATTCCCAGTTGCGCACTATTTCAGCGAAGATGCGTGGCAAAAATCAATGTACAATTAATTGATCTGCTGACACCAAGCCAAAGCACTGATTTGAATAGCCCTTATATAGTTATGTAGATTTTTGGCTACCAGCTGTGGCCATAAATGAAATTACTTTGTCACATTATTAATATATGTTATTTTTTTATATATATATATATTATAATTAGGTCAGGTGCATTCATCTATAAAACATTAAGAACCTTTGTGCTGTTTTCACTTCTGGACTAAAAGAGCTTTTCTGTTTTTCACACAGCCCTCCCTCACCTCCTTTGAAGTATCTTCTTATTGTCATACTTCCCTGGAGATGAATTGTTTCAGTGGGTGGAACATATACTGTCCCTGCCGAAACTTTGATGATTACACTGAAATATGGCCACACAGGAAAGCACTACATAACTAGTATATAATGGCTATAACTGCATATATCAACAGATGAATATGACATTCCCATCTTCTCCTGTGGTTGAAAGCAAATTTTTTTTTTTTAATTTAACTGCAGAGCATAAGCTTCAAATGCACTGGGCTTCCCAACGTTTGTAGTAATGCTGTCGAACCACACGCGAAACTATTTAATCACCAAGAGAACATTTTAATTTGCTGGCATTTCCTTAATGAAGACAGAACTACCACTGCCTGGAACAGAGGTGGTACATCAGCCCAGTAACTTTGTGAGGTAGAAATTACGGCATCCATCTCCTACACAGAAGTTTGAATTCTGCATCGATGAATGAACCTGCGCGCATTTCATTTACATGGATGATCAGAATTTTTTGGAAAAGGAATATCTACCTCCCTAGGACATTTCTGTTATGTTAAATTACATTTTAAAAAGCATATTGCATGAGTAGTGTTGGTGTGTATCCATTCATAAAATTAGCATTTCCTGTCCCAAAGGAGCCCTTGAAAACATCAACTGAAAAAAACCATAGATTGTTTAAGATTGACTGGTTCATTGAAATTCTAAGAAAGGTTGTTTAGGTGAAAATATTTTTTACCTTACTGTATCAAATTGGACAATGCAACAATTTTTTTTGCTGTGATTGCATATGTCAGTGGCAAGAGAGATCCGATTACTCATACATATCATACATACAAAATGTAATGAACTTTAGAATCTTCCATTTTTTCCCAACTAGCACACATAAACAGTACATATTCCCACCCTAAGACAATCACTGCTTACAGCAGGTAGAGGAACTGCTCTGCAGAAATTCAAAGTTTCATGCTTTTAAAAAGGTATAAAGCTTTTACGTAAATGGTTTTAAGATAAGAATTAAGAATTAATTTAAAATACACTTTCAAATGTTGTGGACTTAGCAATTCACCTGTACAGTGCGTATTGAGGGTGGAGAGTAAGGTCAGATTTTAAACTATTTATGGCAGAACTGAGAAATTCTACTTTGGCCTGTTAGTTGGAAGGCAGCTTTTAAAGGCAGTTGCAGTCTAAAGTCACCAAAAAGACTGATAGTGTCTTATTTTAATGCTGGTATACGTGCATTTATATCTTGAAGCAACTACTGCATGACAAGATCATCGACTCTTTCGGGGATCAACAGCTCCGGGGTCTGAAGTTACGAGACCACAACGTCGTATTAAAAATAAGCTCAGTTTTATCACAGTAAAGATTAACGTTGTTTTGTGAGGGTTTGAAGATACTGAGGATAAACAGGGGCAGCAGAAGGGAAAGTAGCTTAGATCCTTAGACTTTAATCAGTCTTAAATGTGCTCTGGAGGTACCTAAGCAGATGTGGTTGTTAAGCTCTCTGTATCAACAGTTCTGCTCAGTACTTAAAGCACTCCCAGGGAACTACTTCAGAGTTAATTGATGCAGTGTCCCTCCTAATGGTAGAGGAGAGCTGGAAAACAATACCAAATGTCAGCTCTTTATTCAGGTGCTGGAAGGAGGCGGTTCATTTCTTCCCTGCTCTGGAGCATCAGGAATGGGTCTAGGTTGCCCGTGTCTCCACGCCAGGTTTGGAGTTCTAAGCCAGGCTCTGTGGCCTCAGGCTCCTGGTGTGCTCACCAGGGACCTCTCTGAGTCCTGCTAGAGAAACACAGCAATTACTTCTCCATAAGAAGCTCCAGAGCACTGCGTATAGACATAAAGAATCCTCGTTGTGTGCTTGTGTCTGGATGGGAAACAACCAGAGGTGGTGCAGCCAGTGAGCTCTTTCCAGAAGGGCAAGTTCATATCTCAGCAATCTGGTAGGACTTCAGATCTGAAGCTCCAGATTCTTCTCTGGGGAAAACTTCCAAGACTTTCAAATCCTCAGTGGACTATGCTGAAATTTCCTTGTGTTGTCTTACTACTTGCATCTTAGTCTTTTCTCTGGCACAGGGATTTCACCCCCTGCTGCTCTCTATCCCTCAATTACTGCTGTTGCTTTTTGTTCATAGGGACTCTCATCAGTCCCGTGCAAATATTGTGTCTCCTGTTTGTACTGCAGCTTTTGGACTTTCTTAGCTGTGATGCTTACAAAACCAGCACAATATTGCAAATGAACTATAGCTTTACTAAATGAGAAAAAACAAAATGTGGAAAAAATGGGAGAACTATATGAATTAATTGTTCCCTCCAGTAGTTTGGGGGTTTTTTTCCTCCCCTCCCCAACCTTTTTTTATCTTTATTCTTTATCTAATTTTAAAATCTAAACTTGGGTTCATTTTGTAAAGTATTTTGCTAAGTGCTACTGGCTGTAGTTCTATTTTATTGGTATCCTGCATGAAAAAGACGTTTGTTACTCTGATTGCCAGGGAGGCATTTTTGCAGCTGAACCCTCAACAGCTTCCCCGCACCTTCTTCATGATGCTGGTTTCCTGTGGCAGCACAACAGACTTTCTGCTCAGGTCCATCTCACAGCAATATAGACAGCAGTGGGAGCCTCTGGGGCTGTTGCCTCATCCTACCAAAGGGATTAGGGCCACAGGGCTTTTCCAGCTTTTTAGTGCTTCCCTTTCAAATCCTCGCCACTTCTTTCTTGACCCGTTTTGTTGAGTGGCCAAGCGGAAAAGGCTCCGTGGGCCACAGTTTTGGAACCGTGTTGACATGCAGCCAACGTTACCATGCCCAAACCCGCTCCCACAACATTCTCCTCCACCTCAACCCCTCAACTCCTCCGTCACGGGAGCGAGTGCACATGGTAAAGTCACACGTGGCTACAGAAACGATGGCGTTAGGGTTTGAGTTGGTGAACGAGCATCCTTGGCACCAAGGCTGGTAAAGCTTCATCAGGCACCACAGTTAGTGTGATGGATCCCAGAGCCACACGTCACCTCTCTGCACCCTCCCTGACTCACACAGCATTTTTAGCAGTGAGATGCTGGCCTCTGAGCAGGTCTGTGGCCATCCTGGCTGCCCTCTATTGGTTTGCCCCGTTTGACTGAGTCACTGGTGCCAAGCGGTGGTGAGTTGACCCAGGTAGGCTGCTGGGTGTTTTCTGTACTGGGTATTTACAACGAGAAAGACCTTCCTCAAAAACAACACTGCTGTATGGTTGAGTCATGTTCTTTTTGCTTGACAGTACCTGTTGACACTTACGCATGTGAATGATTCAACTAAACACGCTCTCCTCCCTCTCACTTATCACTGCATTGAAATTGGACATTCCGCATATGAAAATTACAGGTTTGTGTGAGCTGTGTTCCGAGGGTGATTCACAGAGCAGCATAACAGGCAGTTATGCAGTTGCTGGCATCCAGTGATGACTTCATCCCTTGCTGTTGTTTCTGCAACAGAAAGCAGCTTTATCTAGGATTGGTTTCTGACCCTTCACATAGATTGCTTTATTTTTTTTAATCCTTTACAGTCGTCCATGATCGATCCTTTCTTTGGTTGTTTTGAAGCCTTAAAAGCGTAAGAGCGAGAAACAGTTTGGCACCTTCAGTTTAGCACCAAGTGTTGAAGGTCACTTTTGTCTTATACCCTTGGATGTCCTTGGGCCAGACATCAGTGCACCGTTCTGCAGAGAGCTTTGTAGCACACTATGGGAAGCCAGGAGGTATCACCTAGGAATGGGGTCAGCCACACACCCAAAAGACGGTGTATACAACCTTGTCTTAAGCAGTCACCATCCAGAGAGAGGTGGACAGTACTGAGGAATCAATGAGGTGAGATGATTCTGTTGTGGTACAATAGCAGAAGTTGCACATGCTGAGTCAGCACTGAAAACACGGGTGGTTTAAGAGGACCAACCACTTGGCTTTCACCAATATTCCCCACAGAATCACGGTAGATGCCCACAGCCAGGTGTGACCACCAGCAGCCACTTTGCCTGAAAGAAATCTGCTGTCTGAAATACGCTTAATGGAGATTCTTAAGACTGGAAATGTTTCCAGATAGAATATAACTCAAAAATCAGGTTATCTTCTTAATGGGGTATTAATTAGTGACCTGAAGTTTGAAAAAAATCCATACTTTGCAGGGATTATTTATATGAGTATTTATACATCAACTGAGCTTTTCACAGACATTCAAGAAGCTCCTTCTGAGAACTGTAACCCAACGCCAAACCCCGTTTCTTAGTCAGCAACTCTGCTTCCAGAACTGACATCCAGAGACAAGGAGAGAAAGCAAATCCACCTTATTATTCAGTTCTCTCTTCTCAACAGGATTTCGTAACAGCTGTGGCACTGCCACACAGCATATGTCTTCTTGAGTCTGAACACTGCCTTGCCTACTAAGAAAAGAACATGGAACCTGTGTTTTAGATCCATATGGGTGATAACTGGCCAAAATATACATGACCGTAGAAAACTGTATTTCCAGATATGCATATACTTATGGCAGAGGCCAAAATACCACAAGAAAACCTTCCCACAAAAAGAAATCAAGATTTACCTTGAGAGGATGCATCTCAAATAGTTCTCCCAAAGGATTTTTTGCCTTTTCATAAAAGTCATAGTAATAATAGCTCAAGCATGAAATCTATTAAAGTCTTGGCTACAAAAACTAAAAGTTTGGGGTATCTGTAATAAGTCACGTATACCAAAATAGACCATATACAGAATTGAACAGTAGCAATGCAGAACCCTGTACTTTCCCTTTAGTAAGGAAAAGATGTTTCACTCTGTAAGAAGGCACTGAGTAGTCCATCAGTGAAAATTCCTGAATAGGGGTGGCTTATATAGATGGGCAGGAAATTAAAAAAATTTCACCTTTTTTTTTTCTTTGTTTTGGTTTTGGGTTTTTTGAGATTAAATTGGGAATTATTGCACTCTAAAATCTGTACTAAAATGGCATTTATATTGCTAGGACAGTCAGTCATGGACCAGGTTATATTTTCACTCCAAGTTGTCCTGTCTGTGCAGGAATCTTTCAAATTGAGAGTGATCCCTGTGTTATAACACAGACTCAGGAGCACATACCTCCTCATGCGAACTGCACAGCCTAAACCCCTTTGCATTCTGATGGAAATTTACCCTTTAATAATTTCATACAACATTTTGTGCAGATTTAATTTACTTCTGCCACCAGATGGCACTTGCAGTGGGTTTACATTGAGAAAATAAGTATAAGCTCTCTAAGGCAAAGCATTAAAATCAATTTAAAGGTAGAACACTGTTTACAAACAGGGATTTTGCATAACAAGGGACTGCTTTCTTTGCCAGTTGGATTCTGTAAGAACTGATATGCAGTGTTTCATCAAGCAGCGTATTTACTGTCTTCTTTTTCAGAGGGAATGATATGTATGTGTAGACCTTGTCAAGAATTCTTCATAATTTTGCACTGAAACAGTGTAAGAGGAGGAGCAGACTGTCTGAATTACAGTTTTCTGACCTTGAGTTCACAATGTGGTGCTGTAACTGCTCTGAAGTGGAATCTGGTTGTTGAATCACCATAGAATGGTTAGAGTTGGAAGGGACCTTAAAGACTATCTAGTTCCACCCCCCTGCCCTGGGCAGGGACACCTCCCACCACACCAGGTTGCTTCAAGCCTCCTCCAGCCTGGCCTTGAACCCCTCCAGGGATGGGGCAGCCACAGCTTCTCTGGGCAACCTGGGCCAGGTTCTCACCACCCTCACAGCAAAGATGTTCTTCCCCACATCTCAGCTCCATCTCCCCTCTTTCAGTGTCAAACCCTTCCCCCTCATCCTATGACTCCCCTCCCTGATCCAGAGTCCCTCCCCATCTCTCCTGGAGCCCCTTTAGGGACTGGAAGGGGCTCTAAGGTCTCCCCGGAGCCTTCTCTTCTCCAGGCTGAACCCCCCAACTCTCTCAGCCCCCGCTCCCAGCAGAGGGGCTCCAGCCCTCTCAGCATCTCCGTGTCCCTCCTCCGGATCCACTTCAACAGGTCCATGTCCTCTTTATGATGGGGGCCCCAGAACCTGCTCCATCAGCACCTCTCTGCTGAAAAATGGAAAGGAAAGTGAGAAAAGAAGAAAAGGGGAAGAGGAAGAAGAGGGAGAAGAGGAAGGGGAAGGGAAGAGGAAGGAGGGGAAGAGGGGAAAAAAGAAGAAAAAAGAAAAAAAAAAAAGGAAGAAAAAAGTTCCTCAGCAGATTACAGCTGTGGTTGCTGCAAGTAGAACAAGGGCTTTCTCTACTGCCCTTTTTGAGGTTGAATATTGTAGAGATAAAGCCCTTTTTGCCAGGAATTCTCTGAAATGACAATGAGTAACAAAGCAAAGGGCTGCCCGATTCCATCAGCTGTGCTTTTGCCTTGGGTGGGACCTCGCTTCAAGGAGAATGTTTACCTTAGGTAAATGCTCCACGCCTGCCCTGAGAGCATGTATGGCAGGTGTAGTGGCTGAGATTTTGGGAGTTTAAATGAGAAATAACCTAAACAGACAATAACAGCACAGAAACCAGAAAAGGAATCGTTTGAAACCTGCTCACAGTTGTAGCTACACCTTTATGAAAACCCTTTTTTGCTCCCAAGGACTGAATTTATTACATTCTACATCAGAAATTCCTGGAGATCTATTTTAAATATCAATTTATATCTAGCATCAAACAAAGAAATGACACCACAGTGATTTTTTGACAACCAGTTTTTGAAAAACCTTGGCTGGAAAGTGAATTTTTTGCAATGTGAAAGAGAAAGGCAGGGTCTTCCCAGGCCATACATTAAAGTAATAGAAGAGCTGTGTTCCTCAGCAGATCTGAGCAATACAAACACAGCCAAGAGATACTTGCTTTACATTACTTTTCGGAAAATATCTTTTTCAGTTGGAAGGTAGACCCAAATATTAATAATGCATCTTTTTTTCCTGTAGTAATTCAGCAACCAAATGTAGTAAAAGGGTTTTAAGTGCTTGGATCACTGACAGGCAAAACAAAGTTCACCACTAACAGCCCTGTCGTAGCATTCCTCAAAGTCAGGTTTCAGGATCACTCACCCCAAGGTATTCGATTTGCCACTTTTGCGCTTCAGTAAAGAGCTACTCACATGAACTAATTCAAGATACAGAGGATAGTTCTTGATTACATAGGGCTATGAAATATAAAGCTCAGTACAATAAAAAGCTTTATACGGAGATTGGGATTAGCTTCTCCATGTGGGAAATAGATCAGTTTTATCACATAATTTAAAGCACACCTTCTCTACTAAGAAACTACAGCATTTCCAAAGGCAGAAATTCACTACATAATCTGCCTCCTGAAGATGTTGAGGATCAAAACACTTACAAAGAAAATTTAATTCATTCCTATGCCTGTTGCAGAAGAGTTCTGTATTTTTAAAAGTCTCAACTCATTTTAAGGGACTGGGAATAAACTAAATTTGTCATTTGTAGTAAGAACTTACTTTGATATGGTGTTTCTCCTTGTGTTCTAAGAGCCTCGTCAAGGGGAAACCTCCAAACATGTGATTAACACATTGTTAGAGATCTCAAAGATGATTTAGATCATTATTCTCCTCTGGATAAATGACCCATTTTAATTTTGACAAAGTAATATGCACAAAGCAGACTTATGAAAAAACCATAGCTGGTTCCTTTTGTATTGCATTTCCAGACTCACATCTCCATTTCTTCTTCATAGAAACAGCCCTTTTTTACTTTTTTCCTTTCGAGTAGAATTCCAATTCATCTTGAAAGCAAATCAAGTTACTTTTGCCTGCAGATGGTCGCTGACAGGGTCAGTTCTGGAAGTTCCTTTGTCTTAGAAAAACTGTTCCCTCTGTCAGTCTGTAATCCCCCCCACGTAAGCATTCATGGAACATTTTTCTGCCACAATATTTTGTCATTCCATATGACAGATTTTCAGTCTGCGATAGAGCCTCCTCTTGAGAGATAGTTCAGTTATTAAAAAAAAAATAATCCTTTCCAACAGCAAGTTTTTGTTTGGTTTTGGTTTGTTTTTTTTTTTTTTTTAAATTCAACTGGAAAGAACCTAGCTGGGAAAGCATCCAGAAATTACTGCATTTTTCTCAGGTGTCTAAAAAGAGAGCAGGATCAATGCTTTTCAGGAGTACTGATCCAAGCGAAGCCTTTGCTCTGATCGTTCATACTCACCAACATACAGAGACCCTTGTTTGTGTAGCCAACTACTAAGAGGCTGGGGATGCACCATGTTCATTAGAGGCATTTTAATTGTGAGTTTTTAATAGTAACAGGAAACATGCAACAAAAGCCACTCCATAAGGGCAACACACCCTTGAGACCAAAATGCCCCCAGTATTCCCAGTGTCTTGTAGCCCTTGCTGTGCAAGAGTAGGTTCCGATGGCAAGAGTACAAAAATGGAAATAAAAAAAAAAAAAGAGCCTTTTTTTTTGCCAGTCTCTGGCAATTATGAAGCAGCAAATACATTTTTTCATGTTAGCTTTGACAGAAATAACTCCCTTATCTTTAAACCTCCATAGAGTTCAATAGAGCTTAACTACATTGCTCTAGGGCTTCTTGATGCAGTTGCAGTACAAATGCTCATAAAATGGAGAGAGGCTGACGAGCCACAAATACGGGTTTGAAGATCAAGTGATAAAGTACTTTCCGAGGCTTCTAGGCTGAAATTGTAAATAACGGACTGTTAGTAATGATACAGTCCAGCATCAACACATTTCATCCCCTCCTGTGCACTTCTCAGCAGTATGAAAGAGAAGGGATAAGAAGAGGTTGATCCCGTCTGACCTTCGCATTTTATTGTTCTTTTTTTCATTTCCTGATTTTGAACCTTTACCCGAGATCTTGAGGTTTAGTGCTGTTTATTTGGACAAGAAGCAATTGAAATTGATTTGTCCGTATTGTGATGTATCTGCTTTTTCTTTAGAAAAAGGATAGAAGAGTTTCCAATCTGCATTTGCAAATTTAGTTTTAAGTATTGCTGCAAACGGAATGAAAAAATTTAAATTTCCTCAGCTGTTGTCAGTGATAAGGCTGGGGTATGATTTCTACTCTTTGTTTACAAATGAGAGTTTATTTCTCCTTCTCTTCACATATATATAATACACACTGTCTTGGACAGCAATATAGTACCGGTTTCTCCCAGGAAAAAAAGTAAATAGTACAAAAATCTAAACAAATGCAGACCTATAAGAGTGAAAATATGGTGAGTCAGAGCAAACAAACTCTTCTAATTGCATTTGCACAAAAATATCTTAATGACCACAGATCAAAAACTTACTAATGTTCTCATAGCATAAAAATAAGTGACAGGTAGATACAGTTTCCCATTTTCACCTTTTTCCATGTCCCTTCACACATCTCTAGGTCACCTTTCATTCAGGGTGGGGACAAAGAGTAATGTATACTGTAAATACACATACCGTAGTCAAGGTAAATTATATACCTCCACCTTTCAGGTAAAATTGCCCCCATCAGTATTTAAGGATGAAAACCAATCTCGTGTTTGCTATAGGTCCAGATTTTAGAGACATTTTTTTTCCCCTGCGTTCAAGGCCAGGCTGGAGGGGGCTTTGAGCAACCTGGTGTGGTGGGAGGTGTCTCTGCCCAGGGCAGGGGGTTTGGAACTAGATGGACTTGAAGGTCCCTTCTAACCCAAACCATTCTATCGTTTTGCAGATATGAAGATGGAAAGTCATTCTCTGTTATGACAGAGTTTGGAGATGGACTTGAGATTAGTGGTTCTCAGTAGCAACCTATAATTATTTGCTAGTGACCTGTTTTGGTTAATGACTGCCTGAATTAACATTGCCCATTTATAGCTGCTTACATACATTAAGGAATAAAGTGCTATATTTATGTCTGTTAATCTTGACAGCGGAGAGTGCAGCTGTCCCAGGGATGCTGTACAATTGGGAAAAGCAGGAGAAAGGGGCCGCATCCCTATTAAAAGTGATCAGATGTGTGTAGCTGTGTACTCAATCAAAGGGTGCATGGACTGTACAAAAGGATGGGTAACTCAAGCCTTCATGATTTGGATGTTGATGCAATTCATACGAAATGACTAAATAGGGTTGTTTTTTTCCTCCGAGTTTTGTTGATGACACGGATTCACTAAACCATCCAAACACACAAACAAAAAACCATCACTAATGGCAATTAGCGGATTAAGTCTCTGTCACAATCTTCATTTTCAGTCCCATAAGCACTTCCTGACTGATCTCTACACCTTACTTTGAATATTAGCTGCTTTAAACCATTTATAGGGATACAAGATGCCAAATGGGAACAGATAAGGGCTAGGAGGTATGGAGATGTATGATGCCTAAAAGGATAGGCAATGCGTAATTTTCAAGCATTCAGAAGTTATTAAATGTTATAATTAGGATTACCCATGCAACAAATTCTCCTCTTTGATCATGTACATTATGGTATGCCCTGTTTTTAAATTATGTATGATTTTATCCATTGGATTCAGTTGTAACGGATAGAATACATATTGGAAATACCATTTGATGCTCATTTTGCAGGCTGCTTCCCTGTTTGGGTTTTTTTTTTTTTTACTACTTCAACTCCTTTTTGAAGGCAGAATTATTTTCCTAATGTAAAAAAATATAACTATGCCATCTAAGTGAGTTTCTGTTCGTAGCATCCTAGTAAGCTGTGATAAGTGATAACATTAAATTAATGATAAAATCCATTCGACTTCATCAATATAAGTGTCCAATTTAAAACACCTGTGGTAAAGAAATACATTTTTCTGAGGACCTCATCTTTTATCACAGTTGCTTCTTCTGGATTTTACTGTTTTCTCATAATATTATTCTGAAAAGCAGTGTTTGCTGAAATTTGCCTACATAATTCAGACTGAAGAATATGGTAAGCACAGAAAAACTGACTCCAACCAAATAAAGCATAGAAAAATATTAGAAAGGAAATCAAAATCTTAAAATGGAAAACAGTGGGTGAATTTAACTCTGGCACCAGAGGTAAGTATGTATTCCTTTAAGTATCCTTTAGGTAATGTTTTTTTTTAAAAAACACACATAACTCCCTCGAAGACTTTTATATCACAAAGTTTGCTTATTAAGTTTTTATACAGTAGGCCTTTCAAAAACACTCTGATTTGTTTGGGTTTTTTTTTTAATATAGAAATGCTGGTATTTTATGTTGTATATGATATTTTATTGCCTTATAAGCTTGGAAAAGAAGCATATTGCAATGAAACCATGTAAGATTGACAAGAACTGGTGATGAAACATTGAAAGGGATATTTCAGCATTTGATATTTCTCTTTGCTTTCAGAGAATTCATGAAGAATTCATGTAATTTGGGTGTGTATGAGTGTATTTGTTTAGTTTCCTCTTTTAGTATTCAGCTTTCTAATCTGATATCTGAGGTTTTTTTGTCCCCGCTGATAAGCCTGGGCTGTTCCTCTTTATCTAATGTGAAGTATTTTCTTCCAGCACTTATCTGCTCTTGACATTAAGTATTTGATATATTTTTGATTTATTGATATATTTTTCTCCTTCAGTCACAGTTCATCCTACAACTTAAAATATTATGTTTTAATGAAAGGCGCCCTTCATTCCAGCTCTGATTTGGCTTGAATCTCAGCCTAAGTGCTAAGAAACTATTTTCTGCAGCATTTAAAAATTATCTAGTTTAATTAACAGAAGAACAATTACAGCTGTACGCAGAATTTAATTATATTTATTGCTAAATTAGAGTTATAAGTTCAATCTAGTCCCCTTTTTAAAATTACTTACCACTTTCACAGCAAAATTCTTTCTGGATTGAAATTGCCTTCTTTGGTTTCACTCTGGAAGATTAGTTTGAGTAGAAAGCAGAGTCGCAAAAGTATTCCAAAGCTGTTCTTAAGCCCCATTCTCAATATGAACAATCATAAATTGAATATATAACAATCTTCTTTTGAGCTTTGTTTGTTCTTATAACTGGTCACGAAAACCCCTGTGATAACCATAACCGGGAAGCTTAAGTAGCTCAAGGTAGATTTATCGTCCATGCACCCTCAGGAAATCTAACGCAATTAGAAACCGTGTCTGCCTGACCACATGCCAGGAGTAAATCTATATGTTTGAGTTCCTCTCTCTCCCTGGCTTAACTGATAAGCATTCACCCACCACCACAGTGCAGGAGAAGACAATGACACAGATGCTCATAGCCACCCAGCAGAAGCCTCCACGCTTCATCTCTTGTGGTGACCCTCCCCTTACAGCGTTGCTGATCTCCAAGGCCTTATGGAGAGGCTTGCAGCCCCTCTATGCATCACACTGGGGGCTGCACTTGATGATGAACTTGCCCTGCAGTCTTCATAAAATATGGATAGGAGCCAGTTGTGTGCTCAGGCGACCTGGCCTGTGTCAGGGGCAGTGTGGCCAGCAGGACTGGGGGAGTGACTGGCCCCCTGGACAGGGCACTGGTGAGGCCCCACCTCGAGTGCTGACACCAGTTTTGGGCCTCTCATGGCAAGGAAGGTATTGAGGGGCTGGAGCAAGTCCAGAGAAGGGCAACTGAGCTGGTGAGGGGTCTGGAGCGCAAGTCTTGTGAGAAGAGGCTGAGGGAGCTGGGGGTGCTCAGCCTGGAAAAAAGGAGGCTGAGGGGAGACCTTCTTGCTCTCTCCAACTCCTTGAAAGGAAGCTGTAGCCAGGGGTGGTTGGTCTCTTCTCCCAAGTCACAGGTGATGGGACAAGAGGAAATGGACTCAGGTTGCACCAGGGGAGGTTTAAGATGGATAATAGGGAGAATTTCTTCACAGAAAAGGGCTGTCAATCATTGGACCAGGCTGCCAAGGGCAGTGGTGGAGTCGCCATCCCTGGTGGGATTTAAAGCAGGGCAGACGTGGTGCTGAGGGACATGGGTTAGTGGTGGCTTTGTCAGTGTTGGGTTGATGGCTGGACTCGATGATCTTAAAGGTCTTTTCCAACCATAATGGTTCTATGATTCCATGATTTCATTCCCCTTCCTCCCACCGTGCCAGAAGGCAGCACCTGCCCTACAGCCCCGAGTGCCAACACACAGCCCCACCACACCGTAGGCCTTGCCACATCATGATCCCCCCAAAAATCTGTGACCCATCTTTTTAAACAGCATGTTCTTTCCTTTATAAGTCCATCACTCCTCTTTCCCCAAAGAAGCAAAATATTCCTTGCTAATTTGTCCCACACTTTTATATTGCAGTTGCTTGTTACCTTACATTGAAATAGCACTTTCTATTTTACAGGACATAGAGACAGACCTGGTCCTTTCCCACGGGGTGTACCCAAGAGGACACTTTTTTTTCCTCCCCTACTACCATTCCCTGATATTGCTTACCAAAACAAGATATAGAGAGAATTCACAGAAACTAAGAAGAATAATACAAAGGAATTACATTCACGAGAGGCTCATTAGAGTGAAAGACTTGGTTAAGGTTAGGTACTCAGATGGATTAGCTCTGAACCAAACTCTGCAGGCAAACTTCCAGATTAAGCGACATAATCCGGAAGAGCCAGTTTATCATTTCTTTCATAAATCAAAAGGTGATTCGTGCAAACAATAATGGCTGGTACACTCAGAATCAAACCTCATAAAATTAAAATTGAACTTTCTACTGCCTTGTGTGTAGGCCTTAAAATATGGTCGGGAATTTTGTCCTGCTTAGCTTGTGATATTCTGAATAGTTTCAAAGCTGGCCAGGGTAAAATGCAGCCTAATTGTTCAAGTGCCATAAAAGCTGTTCAGGTACCACGTGGTGACATGGGTAGAACCATACAATGGAGAAAACTCCAGGGTTGACCTTGCAGCTGGTCAAGCACTCTCCCTTACTGGAAGAGGGGCTGAGGTGCACAGAGCAAGTCTCAGTACATTCCACTTATCTAAGAAAAAGTTAAATGGTATTACGATCATATTTTACAAGAGATTATTGCAAAATAGGTTTCTGGTAGGAAAAAGCAGAAGGAATTCTTGTGCTCAAAAGTAGAAATCAGATATACTGGTAAGAGAACTGAGATGTCAGGTTTTAAAAGTGTGTTATATGTAACCAGGAGAGGGGAAAGAACAAGCCAGAAACACTAGAGTTTCTAAACAACTTCAGGTCTTTAAGGTTGTGCTTTTTAAAAAATGCCTTAGAGCCCAGTACCATTCCCATGGGCAGTATGTGACCTGCTGGGGCACTGGTCCAGCTCAGCAAAATGATTTCTGTTGCTTTTCTTCAGGGAATCTCAAAAGCATGTAGCAAATGGGCCACAAAAAATGTTCATTTTTCCAGTATTACTCAGCTGATTCCCCATCACCAGCCCATGGGAGATGAGCAAGGATTTCTGGGTGTGTGATGAGTACACAGTTATGTGATAAGGAACACGTATGTCATGTATTGGGACACAGGAAAGAGGGTACATATATGTTGGGCACAATGTGTGAAAGAGGTTGGTACTGACGTATAACCTCTAATAACAGGATAAACTCCAACAGCAGGACAAAATTCCTTATTCCTTAATGCCTAAACACAACACAGCACAAACCTAGGAGAGAGAGAGGGAATTAAACGGGGGAAAGAGTAAGAGAGAGAAGTGCCAGCAAGAAAGAAGTGGCTTCCAAGAGAATTTTTGAAGAGGGAGATGGAGGGCAGAGTTAAGATTGAGCACAAATCACTGCATGACTTCTGGGTCCTTGTTTCTTATATTACACTGACCTAATTAATTTTACATGGAAAATATGTATCTGAGGCTTTTCCCTGGACTTGTCTTACTTTGAAAAAATTACTGTGAGCTGCTTGCTCACTCATGGCCAGGGAGTGAATAATTTATCCCCAGCACTTTTGAAACAGTACCATTTCACACTTAGTTTTCATGCAGCACAATAAAGTTAAAACTGACAAAACATCCAAGTTAGACACGTAGCAAAAAATGAGAAAAGGCAGATTTTCAGGAATGGACAGGCAAATATGCCTGTACTCTACTGGGCATCTAACACCAGAGATGGCTCCCTGAACCCCCTTCAGAATTTGGACCAGATGTTGAAACTAATAATAAAAAATAACTAGGAACTCAGAAATGCTACCCTGCAGTGTATCAATTGGCCAGAAAACACCTAGACTTGAAAATTCTTAGTTCTAGAATCCTAAAGTTCTTCCAAAGTGTGATGAGATAGTTATGTACTGCTAATAATAAATTAGTAAGGGAATCTTACATACTAAACGAGCAACGTTTCCTTTCCTATTTAAATCTTTTTTTGGCACTTTCCCAGGCAAGAATTAACCATGTGCTGCTTAGCTTATAAAAATGGACAGTCTGAAGTAAGATGTTAGGAACTAATAAGAATGCTATTTTGGTAATTTTCATATTTAAAAAGGTTAGGCTTGATGTCACCTAATTTTCTAACTGAGCAAATCTGAACAAGCTGGATCTGCTTTTACAACCTTTGTCTTACACACAAATAGAGATTGAATATATTATTGATTCCATAAATATGCTTGGCTTCTAAGTTTACCTCTTCTTGTTAATTTTCAGAGTGGGATGAAGTGTAGAGGCCTGTTGAGGGTGACAGGAACAACCCCTCAGACACACAGCATTCCTTCCCATCCCTAAAGGCTGAGTTCCAGAAACACAAAACACACCAGTAACACGGTCTGGGAAGCCAGGTGCCAACCCAAGGGCATTTCTGAGGGTTTACTGGTTTTTTTTCTGTCTAGTTTATGGTTTCTGGGGAAGAGAGTTTCCAGTAGGTTTGATTTTCTCCATGTCATCTATGGGAAAGCACAACTAGCAGCCAAGGTTCTGACAGGTAGGTCAAGTTCATGATCTTGTTACTGGTATCCACTAAAAAAAAAATAGAAATCCTTCAAATTAACCAGAGAAAACAGCAGCCAGCCCGTTCACAGGCTGTAATTCCTCGGTTAGCTTATCTAAGTTTATTTCAGCCACAAGGTACAATGTTGCCATTCGGGAAACCAGGCGTTTTCTGGTAATCTGTAAAAGAATAGATGGAACATAATCACAGTTTAAACTCAGGTCTCTTCAGCAGCCTTGCACCGGTCCCATCAACCCAGGGGTTTCTACCGAAAAAGAGATGTTTTTCAGACAGATCCTACTTGCACTAACTGCTGCTGCTCCACTTCAGCTATCTTTTCTGTGAAATGCTTAATAAGCTTTTACTGTCTGCAAATACATTAATGAGTTTTGAGTGTCTTACTTTGCATTTTATTTTGCATACAAGAAGCAAGTTCACTTGCTTTATTTATCAATTCAACTCCTGACAAATGCTGTGTCTGCCTCGAGTCCTGCTGCGGAGGCTGCCTCGGTGAGGGACTGAGGTAAGAGTTTCTTTCCACAAAGAGGAGAGCAAACTGGTCTTCAGCAATTCTATTCTGAACAAATAGTATTTGGGAAAAAAAAAAAAAGTATATATTTTCAAAAATCCTAATGAAAAATACCAATCATGTTATCAGAAAAGCAGGTTGGTCTCTTCAAAGAACAGCTGAAGACTTTTCTGTGAATTCATGATCCCCACTAGGGCTGGAAATTAGTCTTTCATGCTTCAGTCACTCTGATGGTCACAACAGCCCTTTGCTGCACGTGCGTTCAGAGCAAAAGTAACAGCCTCACCAATAACTTATTTCTACCCAAACCCAGCATGAGCAGGAGAAACACCAGCTGAATCTCCATCTTTCTAGGCTTTCTCCTCCCCTCGCACCCCACTTCTCCACAGGGACAGGTAAGTGCTAAGAGAGGGAGAAGTTGGGATGTGGATCCTTCACTTTGGAGCTCCAGTCCAGAAGCTTCAGCCCCTCCAGTTGCCACGGCCCTCCTCACACCAAGGACAGATGGGACAAGCCTGGAGACTCCAGCCCCTCCAGTAGCCATGGCTGCTGGTAGCCCCTGGCTTCCTCGCCCTGCTGAGTCAGCCCTGCTCCCAGAGCAGTGTGTCCTGGCCAAGGCCGGGGAAGAGCTGACTCCACGGGAAAGGGTTTGTGCTTTACAGCAGAAATGAAAATTTTACTCATTGAAAATTTGCAAAGTTTGGAGGTGGAGAGAAGAGGCGGGAAAAAAACTGAGAAAAAAAATTAAGGCGACATTGGGAGGAAGGGAGGAGAAAAAGCACGTCTTCACCTTCCCATCTCCTTCCTGGACTAATCTCCCCGCGTTTTCCTTCCCTATTCCCGGTTTTCAGGAGCGCTCCCAACGTGCGTGCACTCGGGGGGATGCAGGACCCAAATCCCCGCAACTTCTCTGGGTCAGACACAACCTCGGGGTCCGGCTGCGTGTCACCCACCGGGGCTGCAGAGGCCGGGGGGCTCTGCTGTCACTGCCACCCCCCTTGGGGGCGCACCCCCCCCTCCCCGCTATTTAAACACCCAATATTTCAGACAAGACATCTTCCAGGCGGTAAACACCCGGTACCCCGGGGGGAAAACTCTGTTCTCCGTGGGGTCCCGCACCCCCTCCCCGCAACGCGCCTCTCCCCGGGCCCTCTCGGGGCGCAGAGGGGGGGGGGGGGGGGTGGTGTCCGCAGCCTCCCCCGGCCCCGCTAGCGGCGCCTAGCGCGCCCGCGGAGGGGTCTCCCCTGATGGGCCCCCGCGGGAGGCGGCGGCGGGGGCTACTGAAGCGGCGGTGGGGGCTACCGAAGCGGCGGCGGGGGAGCCGGCCGGGCCCCGGCGCAGGAGCCGCAGCGGCGGGAAGGAGGGCGGGCGAGCGGTCGCCCTGTGCCGGGCTGCGGGGACTGAGGCGGCTGGGGCAGGGCGGGACGGGCGACAGCGCCCGGGTGGCGGTGGCGGCGGGGCTACCGGCGGCGGCGTGGCCACAGCCCCAGCGGCTCTGCCCTCGCCCGGCAGCGGGAAGCCCCAGCGCCAGCAATGGCGGCTCGGACGAGGAGCCGCTGCGCGCCTGGGCAGCAGCCGCCGCTTTAGGAGGGGAAGGAGCGGAGCCGGCGGGAGGTGCGTGTGTGAGTGTGAGTGCGGGGGGGATGCGGGGGGGGGCCGGTTTCCGGCGGGTTATTTATGTCTTCCCTCTCGCTTAAGTTCCCAGCGGAGCGGGCTGGCCGGTACCGCACCCCCCCCCTCCTCCTCCTCTTCCCCACCCGCTTCCCGGAGGGGCGAAAGGTTGCGGGGAGAAGAGGCCATGGAGAGCCCCGCCGAGAACCCCAGCAAGGCGGCGGAGTACCTGAAGGAGCTGAACAAGATCATCGAGACGCAGCAGGAGCTGCTGGAGAAGCAGAAGCGGCGGATCGACGAGCTGGAGCAGCAAGTGGCCAAGTTGTACCACGAAAACGCCCGCCTGCAGGACGAGCATCACCGGCACCTGGCCACATGCAGGCTCCAGCAGGGCGGCCCCCCCGCCTACCCGGGGGTGCTCAGCGCCATCCAGGAAAACGCAAAGCACGAAAAGTAAGCGCTGCCCGCGTTCCTTCCCCCCCCTCCGCCCCGGGAGGGTGTTTCTAGAGCGGGGTCTCCTTTGGTCTCCCCCCTCGCGTTTCCTAAAGCCGGCCCTGGGAAGCCTCTGCCCGGTAGCCAGCCCCGCTCTGCCCGGGGGGACGTGGGGGGGACGGACAGCGGAGGGGGCGGCCTCATCCTCGGCACCCCCCCGGCCCCTCGGGATGCCGGTGGCCCGCCCGTTCTCCAGCCGGCACCCCGGGGAGCGGTCGGAGCCGCGGCAGCGTGGCCAGGGGCTGCCCGGGGTGGGCTTCTCCCTTCTCCGAGCCCCGGGGCTTTGCTCTCTGCCGCCGGGCCCTGCCGTGTCCCCCCCCCGGCGGAGCGACACTAACGGGGAGCGGGGCGAGCTCTGCCCCTTCCCCCGTAGCCCCTTTCCTGCCGGCGTGGCTACCGCTGGCCCCGCCGGGGGGGGGGTGATACCCGCCGCGCTGTCGGGGACACCACCCCCCCCAACTCCCGGGAGCCGGGAGAGCCTGTCGCGTTGTCGCCGCTAACGAAAGTGACCCGGCGAGGGGGTCAGTAAACATTGGCAACCGGCCACCGCCCGGGCTGACTCGCCCCTTTGGGAGCCGCGCTCGCTCCCAGCCTGTGCATCTATTTCCAGCCCCGATTAATCTTTACGCTGCTTTACGGAGGAGGGAAAGCCGCTTTAATTGCGCGCCATCCTTTAAGTAACAGGAAGGGAAGAGCAGCCGCTGGACCCGACGGGCTTCTCCTGCTGGAAAAGTATTTAAGGCTGAGTTTTCCCCGGCCGGGGTGGGCAAAGCCCGCACGGCATCGGGAGCCCCCCTCGCCGCCCCGATGCGACACGAAGGGCTGTCACCCGCCGCGCTTCGATCCCCTCGCTGGCTGGCTGGCTGTCCGTCTGTCTTCCTAAATACGCACCCGGCTGCGGACGGCGGGTTCCCCCTGCCAGCGGGCCAGCCGGCAGGCACGGCTCCTCGCCAGCCCGGGGCGAGCGCCCCGGGGGCTGCCCGGGGACCCCCCGGGCGGGGGCGCAGGGACACCCCCGGTGCGGGGCGTGGGGTGACACGGGGCATCCTTCCACCCCTCCCGGCTCGCCCGCACCTCCTCCCTCCTGATGGTAGCCCGGGGGCAAGGAGCCGCGGGGAGGGCTGGCTCCGAGCGAGCCCGGGGGACCTGCCTACCCCCCCCCCCCCGCCTTGTCCTCCAGGGGACCATCAGGGGAGGGGGAGGGAGTGCCGCTGCTCAGGGGGTCCCAAAATCGCCGTGCTGGTGGGGAGGCTGAAGGAGATGGGGTTGTTGGTCACTCGGTGCCCCCACGGTGGGCTCCCATCTCCGGATGCCCTGCAGCTCCCCGCTGCAGCGGGGTGGAGGGGAACTCTTCCCCCCCCAGCTGCCTCCCTGTTGGCAGAGTGGTAATACTTGAGGATTTGGGGGTTTTTTGAGTGATGGCTTTTTTTTAATAACAGAAACATCTCTATGAAAACTAAGCAAATAGCTCAAGTATCTGCTGTCATTTAACAACCAATCCTATAAAGAGCTATCTCTGGAAAGTATGGAATATTTTCACAAATCCTACCCCGTGTGTCCATGTCCAGTACCCGAGGACTTTTTTGTGGCTGTGCTTCTAGTACAAGATGTCAGCTCAGCTATCTTGTCCCATTTGTCTCTTGCAAACGACATTACTAAAAATTGTACAAATGGCTTGCCTTGTTTGATAATATTTCTCTTCTCCAGCCCAGGGCTCATTTGCAGAGCCCTCTTTGGGCAGGCAGCTCCGGGGACTCGGAGGCTTTTAAGTCTCTTAAGTGGATTTGATGCTGGGATCAGAATTAATCTGGGATATTTATGGCAGAGTTGTATCGCTTTGGGGCGTAGCCTGCAGGGTTTACTGGGGAAACTGGGAAACAGTCCTCTCTGCGAGCCTGGAACTGGGCTGGGCTTCTCTGGGGAGATTTTTCAGGCCAGTTTCATCTGAGGAAGGAAGACCCCCTCCAGATCATCCTGTACCTGTCCACCTCCCTCTCCTCCCTGTGTAGGGAGCAAGCCCTGCCTCTTCTCCAGGAGATGCTGCTTCACTGGGTGGAGTAGATTGATCTCAGCTGTGGGTTCCAGCTGCCTGGGGGTTGGGGGAACAAGCTGGCCCCAGGGTCCATTTACTCTGGCTGGTACAAAAGATGGAGCAAGTCTCCAACTTGGAAAACAGAAAATACTCTTGTCTTAAGGTCTTCTTCCAGTCCTGCAGTTACCTCGGCTTCTTGAAAACCTCACCTGTGGGGTCTGGGTGGCTGCAGGTTCCCATTCAGAAGCTCAGTCTCCGTTTCCCCAGAATGAAATGTCACCTTGCATGTGTTTGGGTGGGGGATGGGGATCCCTTGATTGGTGACGTTGAGTATCAGGTGGCAGTGATGCTCGCTTTGGGGATCGCTGGTGTTAGGAGAAGAGGCAGCCTGTGAGGTGGCACGTCCAGCTTGTTCCTTCCTCCCTCCCTCATCTTCCTCCCTCCAGAGGCAGCAGAACTGCTTGAGCACTAGTGGCAATCGCTGTTGTTCTTCACCCTTCAAAGCTGAAATGACTGGAATCCTTTTTAAAGGACACCGGGCTTCTCTTAGTCAAATAGTTAAAGAAATTAGTACTTTTAGGAAGTCATCTACAGCACTTGAATAATTTTTTCTAAACCGCTTAGGTTGAACTTTGCAAGACAGAAGTCTGTGTGAGGTGGATGTGGATCAGTGGTGTTGACACAGCTGTCTCATATACCCAGATGGTGGTGAACTTGTGGGATACAAAAGGAAGCATGGAAATGCTATACAAGATAATATGCTAATGATTAGTTCCTATACTTAATGAAAAGATACTGAAGGAAAGCCCACAGCAAAACCCCCACAAGCCTTGAAACTTTTTAGTCCCCACAATGGGAGGAATATATAGCTGGAGACTGCTTAAATCATTTGGAAATGCTGGCATATCTGTAGAAACTCTTTAGCTTGAGCTCTTGTGAGGTGGGGGACTTTTAATAAGCCCTGTAATAGACTTCTGGAAGGAAATAAAAAAAGACAAAACCACCAGTCCGATAAGGTAAAAATATTCTGGTTTGTGCCCTTCCAGGAAAGGACCAGAGAGCAAGAAAGTTTAATTTGCACTGGTGGTCCCTGGGGGATGGATGAGCAGGTGCTCCTTGTCCTGCAGGGAGCATACACCTAAAGAAAGGGCTGGGTGCTTGGTTTCACTTAATTTTGTGGTAATTTGCTGAGTGCAAATCAGCCTTAAAAATCCACAAGTGGAATTGAGGATAATTAGTTGATTACAAGGCTTTGTTAGATGTAATGAATCAGCATGTTAAAGATAACAATAGGTATTTAACTCATTAAGTTGTATAAGACTAATTTTCAGTTAATCCATTTCATTTAATGTCGGAGGAAAACAGCAAGAACTTCTACAACTCAGCTCCTTGGTGTGAGAAAGTCACGTTCAAGACACCCATTTTGGTAATGCACTTTTTAGTGGAAATATGTAAAAACAAAGCTACTGGATCTTCTCAAACTTGTACAAGTATATTTTTTTTTTCTGGCTCTGAAAGTTCAACACTGGCACCTTATCAGCTTAGGGAGTGATATTTGTACTTTACTTAGTCAAGGTAAAAACTGTGCTGTTTTTCCAGCTAGAAGGCGCCTGGGAAGAGTTGGAGCAAGATGTAGAGAGTAATTGTGAAGATAAAAGAATCTTAGAGGGGCTGTTTGCAACTCGGTCTAAATTCTGCACCTGGCCTGACTGATTTATTTTTAAATGAATCTCGTCCTGGCTTTGTTCTCTGGGGAGAAAACGGTCGCAACTGAGAGCTTTCAGAGATCCAGGCTGTGTTTAGGAGATGCTCTGGGTCTCGGCGTGCTTGGTGCTCTCTAGTGAGTGACAGGAGTTGCTGGGGTGACAGTCACATGTGAAAGCTGCTTTATGGCCTGTGGCAGAGGAGCCCGTGGCTTTGCGTGTGGCTGCTGGCAGGGAATGCCACCCTCGCACGTAGGAAGCCAAAGATTGCATTAGTGTAGAGACAAGCCCTGACTTTTTTTTTTTTTCAATTTTATTTTTTTCCCCTTCCCCTCCAGAGATGTCCTTTGCTGAGACAGACTGTTCACGTGACGTAAATCCTATTTCTCTGCTCGTGCTGTGCTCGGGCAGCAGCTCATTTGTGTTTGCTTTGGTGAAGTGGAGGTATCCAGCCTCTGTTAAAGCCTGCTCATGTTTGGGCAGGATTTTGCTTTCTCTGCCTACGAGGACGTAGATGAAATGCTTTTTGTGAGCTCCTCCTCCTCAGTCAGCCATGCAGGAAAGTCTGATTTGTGACCGAGAGTCTTGCTGGAGGAAGCCTGCAGCTGAAGTGCTGCTGTTACTAAAAGATGCACCTCTCCTTATCTAGCTTATTTTGCTCATGAAGTATATACATTCACATGGAAAGCTTGTGTCTGAAATAAATACTTTACTACCACAGCCTATCGTATATCCTGTCAGCCTTATAGCACGTAGGGAGGGTGTAATTCTGAGGTCGGGCAGAATATAAACTCGCATCTCCAAATAACAGAAAACAATTCTACTCCCTTTATTTCCAATTCCCAAAACCAGGCTGGTGTGACCACTGAGCTGTGAGGGTAAGGATCTGACACCAAAGGGAGTGCTTTTGCTTTTGAAGCACTCATTTCAGCATCGTTAGTGTGATTTGTACAGCAGCAGATGAGTGAGCATCTCTTAGAACAGGCATTTGTTGTTCTGGCAGACTGCAGGAAATCAATAGTGGGAAGATGTATAAGATGACCTGAACTTGCTAACTAAACTCAACTAAATTATTCTGGATCTTTGTTGAAATACTGGCAAATTCTTGTACTTAACGTCTGCTAAATGATAACACATAAAGACAAATTAATTTGAAAATTGATATGTACTGTATAACTAATAAAACAAATACTATAAAAAAGAAACCAAACAAAGGGAGGGTATGCAAAAACCACAGCAATGGAAAAAAATAGGATGCTGGTATCAAGAAAGTTCCTGGAAATCAGAGGAGGGAGGGAAAACCTGGTCTGTACAGAAAACAGCAAAAATACATGCTATTTTGGGAGAGGAAAACAAATGTAGCAGGAAGCAACCCGTCCTGTAACATCACAAGTTTAGAGGTGGTTTCAAAACTTGAAAAGAGGTGAGTCTGTCCCATTTAGAGCAGACCAGCCCTAAGGAATTGTAAGTCCTCAGTGGATCTGAAATCCTTCTCTGATGAAGCCTTTTATTCTGCTGACATGGACCACAACTTTTGAGCTTCCGAACCTTGGAGTTCTTGTGTTCTGAACTTTAAAGTACGTTTTCACATTATCGTGCTAGTTAGTGCTTTGGTGCTTTTCCTTATGAATTTCATGTCAAGGAAATTGAAACG
>BJBW01012247.1:0-15980 GCA_004320125.1 Scolopax mira
ACCTAACATTATTCCTCCCCAGGTGCAGGACCCTACACCACTTTTCCCTGTTGAACCTCATGAGGTTAACTTCATGAGCATTCAACATTCCCAAACAGACAAAAAAAAAACCATCAGTTTTTTTCCTATGAACCATCAGTTCATAGGATGGACAGTTGTGATAGAAAAACTTAAGACTTTGAAATAATAGTGAAGAAGAAAAATGGTAAGGAGAAAGGGCTAGGTAGAAGAAATATAAAAAAAAAAAATAAAGACTTGACTTAGTTTTGGTAAAGGACAAAGAAGTAACTAAGATTCAGTCTCGGGAGATTATCAAGGGATGTGATCCATATGGAAAAGTAGTTCAGCTTTGTCTAGACCACAGTTCACTACGAACTCTTACATAGTGATATTTTTCACGCTGTAGCTGTTAAAATTTGAGTGGTTGATCATCTATTGAAAATCTTGAATTTTGGATATAGATATTTGAAAATTGGCTTACACATGGGCTATAATCCTTTGGGAAGCCTGAGGCTGAGCTGAAAACTAAGACTCCCTCCTATTTCTGTTTTAGTCTTGTTCTCACTGTCATCTTTTTCAAAGACACCTTATAATAACTGATGTATAATAACTTTAAAAGTTATCTGTATGGTTATCTTAGTTTATAGCTGTACTTGCTTGTATTTTTACTTTAATGAAACCAAGAAAATCTTTATGGATATAGCTTCTTCATTTCCAAGAGCAGAATAGTAAAGTGCTGTCTTAATGTCATAGGTACAATGATCAAAAGAATAATTGATCTCTGTTATAGTTTGCCAAAAGTCAAAGGAATTGCATCAGGGATAAATCTGACCTATTAGTGTTTAAAGAAAATACGGAATAATTAGATTAATGATATATCATACCCCAAAAGTGACTAAGTTCTGAAAAGCACTAATCTTACAAGCACTGCTGCCAATAAGTCGTGGAACATGTAGAAAGTATTACTAATGACCATTTAAACCCTTATTTTTAGCTACTTCAAAATACGATCTAATTTCTGTCACTTATCTTTTTGTTTCCTTTTTTTTTTCCTTTTTGTTTTCTTTTTGTTGTGTTAACTCTTCTTCCTGAGCTTGAAATTCTTTTGGCATTTCTAATACACCTGTCATGTAATAAGGAATTCATTTGCAGCTGCAGCAGTGATTTATAGTTATTAGCTTTTTTGCTGACAATGTGTTTTTCAGTACGCTAATTGGAATGAGAAAGAAAATGTGATCTGGGCAAAATATATAAATAAATACTATAATTAAGCATAGCATGTTATTTAGTTTTGTACTGTAAAATTTACTACCAGTCTCATGACCAACATTTCAAATGTATTCTAAGATTAAACATTCCTAGAAAAAAATAGAAGATTTCACCTTAAAATATTATATGGTCTGATGACATACAAAAAAGTTATATCACATTACTCCAGTATCATTAAGATGAATTCTTGTCTGTTTATTCCACACTTTTATGCTGAGAAAATAAAAGTAGTGAGGTTCGCTGTCTTCCCACAAGTACAGGCACAGTTTCATAAATAATTTTTGCGCAGGGAAGGAACCTGTCTTAGAAAGTGCTGTGCTGAGACAGTTTTTATTGTTTTTATTTATATCTTGGCTCCTTTGTGTTGTTCTGACTTGGAAAAGGTTCTGTTTAGTGTAAAGGGTTTTCCCAGAAACAAATGTTAATATGATTCTTTTGAGTAGTCTAGAATGGTACCCTGGAATCAGTTGTGACAAAGTGTAAATGTGATTCAACAAGAGCAAAGGTTACCAGAGCTACTGTTTCTACTTTCCTTAGCTGAAAAAAAGTAGATAAATCTACTTGACTATTACTATGCTAACTACATAAATGTATTTCTTCAAAATCAGTTTCAGAGGGGGCAGTTTTCCGGGGCTAGATAAGTGCCTTAAGTTCAAGATCTCCTTTTATTCTGAGATTGGTAATTTGAGCGGTGTTTGATCTAACTCTGGAGTAAAGATGCATGTCCTGTTCATGTCAAAGTGTTATTTCAGTTTAGCAGATACAAGACACTTCTGTTAGGATGTTATACTTCTGAATATTAACTTGCAGAAACTGTATCTCAGCTGGTATAGGTTATCAGTTACAATTTGAGAACCTAAACCAATTTAGGTTATCAGTTCTGATCCTTTGTTTTGAAGTACATTTCTAGGGCTTCTTTTTAACACTAGAACTGAAGAATCCTCTGAGTTTTGACAGACTTCATTTTTCAAATTTGTTTCTTCATATTCATTTTCTCTATCTGTCTTTGACTCATCGTTTTGGCAGAAAAAGTGTCATAAAATCAGTTGGGGACAGGTCGCTATCTGATCTGCTAATTTAGTAGAGGGATGGAAAAGTGTTTTTGAGATGCTTTGCAAACAGTAGGTGTGGGTGGGTGGAAGAGTCATGAAAGACAGAGCAGAGCTCAGAAAATAGGGCAAGGGTTTTAGCAAGAGGAACTAAAACATAATACAGCTGGAAGGAGAAAGGAGAGTGTAAAAATGTTACAAAGGTGATGAGAAAGGGAGAAAGAAAAGTCTGAAGTTAAATAGTGTGCATGTACCTTCAGCATGTGGTTACTCCTGCATACTGACATGCCTTAGCTGTGTATTAGTCCTATCATAAACATCTGAATATCTTAGATTCAAACAAATAACAAATTATGCTTAAGTTATTTAACAGAATTTTTCCATTCTCCTTTGCTTACAAAACAGATCCAGAACAACAATGATGACTGTCCAACTTGTGCTGAAGCTGTAAATTACTAAAAAAGACATGTCAGCATTCCCTTCTCTGGTGACATAGGAACTGTATGATTCTTTGGCCACCATAAAAGATTTTTAGTTTTGTGACACCATGCACATTTTTTGTTAAGTATTACCCATGTCAATTCTTGGCCTTTTTGTTCAACTGGTGCCCCTTTTTGGAGGAAGATTTTGTGATGTTCACATGATAGGATAATGAGATAGACGACCTGGGACTTTCATCAGATCACAGAACTGTGGGGAGATAACCTCAAGTATTAAGAGTTAAGAAATACAGAGATCACAATCTTTATGTTGAAGCCACACTGAGTTTTTTAGTTCATACACTGTTCTTTGTCAGTATTACTAGTCCTTCAGTTCCATCTAGAAGGGAGAAGAGGTTAGTAAATTCTCTGAGCCCTTCTTGTTCATCTCTTCCTTCAAATAAAGCCTTAATTAAAGCTCTGTGAAAACAGGTCTGATGCAGGGAAACTCGTTTTATTTTTTTTCCCTATTTTGCAGGGTTGAGTTTAAATCTTATATTGTTCATATGTTTTGCCATATTGTTGAATTGCACCCAGTCTTCAACTGCTTTGAAGAAGAAGTTAAAACCCTTTAATTAAGTTCTTCCATATGGTGTATAAAGAGAAAAACACCCCATAGGTCAACAGCATTCGAGGCTTAAGGTGCTCTTTACTTATTATAAAGCAGATTTTCTAAGTAGTAAACTTTTATTGTGTGAAATTATTGTTACCTTTGTTACTAAGAATATGCTTTATAATAAATTAAGAACAGCAGAACTTTTCTAACTAGCTACTCAATACCAGGAAAGGAAGCACGTCTTGACCTGTGCAGCAGTTAGTTAGGGCCCACAATCATGGCTGTACTTAACAAGTACACAAATGTACCTCTTCTGCAACTTCAGGTTTATTATTAGTAATATTTTACTGTTGCTGGAACTCAACATACAACCATAATTGCTTTATGCTTCACTGACATTTAAGCACTAATACCAAATAAAAAATAAAAAAAAGCCCCAAACCTGTATAGATTTTATTCTGAGACAGTGCCTCACTCATGCTAGTAGAAATCACTCGTATATTGAAAGAAAAACAAAGTCCTGAGAGACTTCTATATTGCAAAATATTTTTACATTTGAGGCCTCAGATATATTCCACATGGTCTTAAACTGAGTTTAAGGGTGATGTACTGTACTTTTAGAGTAGATTTATCAGTTCATAAATATATGCTACAAAAAATTTCCCAACAGATTTCTGCCTACCTAGAGGAAATCCTGAAAAACACTACTCAAAATTGGTAATTATGGTCATCTTTGTAATTTATCTTCTAAAATATTCTTGTTGAAATATGCATTGTTGTACCCTGCCTAGATAGTTAATTCTTTTCAAAGAGAATGCTTAACTGAGTTATGTTATTAATCAAAATCTGTGCCTCCAGCAACCATTCCTACAAGAAAATAAAATAAAATGTAAAGATTTTACAAAGGAAAATGAAGCTGTTATACCAAAACTGTAAACAATGGTGATTCTTTTGATTCTACCTGGCAGAAAAAGTTTTATTCGTAGCACTAATGCATAAACTAGCTCTCTGGATAGCAAGATGGCAATTTTGAAGGCAAATGCTGACGACAATGAAGATTTAAGTTTGCATTTTATAATTTAACATCCTTAATTTATCAGTAGGTTGAGATTATTATTCAATAGTTTTATATATTAAAACATTTTAATTAAAGTAACTTTTTAGTTTGCTATCTCATGACCTGATGCTAGATCTGATTTACCAGATGGAGGAGGCATTAAGCACTTCTCACCTTGTAATATATTTGCAGAGAGAAAAGGAATATTCTCCATCTCAATGATAAAAAATTAATTTCACCATTACTGGACAAATTATTACTTCACAAGTCACTGTTTTCCAATGATAGTGAATGAAAAAGCAGCACTGCTGGCACAATTGTTTGCCTAAGCTATATGCAGTCAAAGAATAAAATGGAGAAATTTGCAATTACCTGCTCCAGGATGCTTAAGAGAGGTAGCTCAGATGAAATACTCTAAGCTATCTTCAGTATTGGTAGAATGAGAAATTTCTTTGAGGTTCTTTTTTTGTTTTATAATTGGCAAAAGGTAGTAGGCTTATTTTGTTATGATAAAAAATATTCTAACAACCCTGGAAATACTTTTAATAGCAAAAAATATTTTTGCCCTGATACTTGACCCTCCCTTCTAAATAAGGCCCAGATTGCTTTGCTTCCTCTGAATTGGGCCCATGGCATACTACTGCAAGGACACAGGAAAACTAACCTCAGAGCAAGACCAAGAAACATTTGTTGGCAATCCATATGAATATGGATTTCCTGAAGTTCATTGAAGTTTAAGGGCTACTCCATAAATGAAAACACAAGTGAAGAAAGAAGGGAGAACCTTCTCATCAAGGGGAAGAGGCCATCAGTCTGTGTGCCTAGGACAATCCTGAAAGAAGGGAAGGAGAACACCCTCTCAGCTACCCCCTCCCTTGTTTGGGCATTCAATTTACAGAACAGCATGCTTTTGCTTAATTAATTAAGCACTTTCCTCTACAGGCACAGTCTGAGAAGATGCACTTCAGGAAGTGTTAGTTTCCAGAAGTCCCTTATGCTATCGTCCATCTCTGTGCTTCTGTCAAGTAGCATTCAGCAGGTTATCTGAGCCATTTTTAAGTGTCCCAAATTAACTGTATTAAAATTGCCAACTCTGAGCTCTTCTTTATCCTCTCCTTTCACTTTGTCTTAGCCCCTAATCTTCCTTCTCTCCCTGTGTAGGTCTTGATTCAAGACATTGAGCCTTATTCTTACTACTTCTTTTAGGTAAATTCCAAGTACACTTGCATTTTTCTTCTGTTCACGTAACTTTTTTTTTTTTTTAAATTTAGTTCACTCTCTTGCCAGCTGCTCTTTCCTTTCTAATGGACCATGTCATAATCAAAATTACAAATCTGCTACACCTAAAAGCAAAAGAATTCATTTAGTTAATGCAGGACTAGGCAGATAATGTGTAATAATTATGGCTAATGTGTCACAAGAGGCAATAAATATGGATAGTAAGACATCCAACAGACATTTCCAGTAATGTGAAAGCCACTGAATATATTCCTTCTATCTCTTCTAGTTTATTTCAGTATGTAAATTTATCCTTTTAAGGCTATGCAGATGTTGTCAGATTAAAAATTTATCTGCACCCTTTCAAGATATAGCAGAATTTACTAGCAGTAAACTTCACAAAGAAGAAACAAATAGAATTAATAAAATCAGAATATTAATTGGAAATAATATACCACTCTATATGAATCTAGAGGTGTCTAAAGCATATACAAACATACCTATATTTATGGATGCATGCATATTTGCTTTTATAAAGGATCAGCTTCTCTCCAGGGTGATGATGTATCTTTAGGAAGCTGATCAGAGACTATTTCTTCTCTGTCCATTGATTGAAGGAAAAGTATAAGCAAAATGAAGGAGGTTTGCCTCTAATTATGCATTTTTATTAATTTCAAAACCAAAGTTAGAATTGTATCTGAAGTAAATGGATTAAATCCTTTGGGAGTTTTTCACCAGCATGTAATTTCATTAGGATTCATTAAATTACAGTAGAGAAAAGAGAAGGGAAGGGAAGGGAAGGGAAGGGAAGGGAAGGGAAGGGAAGGGAAGGGAAGGGAAAAGGGAAGGGAAAAGGGAAGGGAATTACAATTTCAAATATTTTTCACAGTTTTTCTGACTTGTCTTTTGTGATGGTTTCTGTTGACATTTCATAGTACTGCAATACAGTTGGACCTAAATTTCAATCAAGATATTCTCAAGCTCCGAAGAGATACAAATCTCTTTGTAGCTGTGTATTTTATCTCTGCATTCTACTGAATGTCTTTTAGTTCTATTTAAAAAAATGTATTCGCATGGCTGTAAAATACTGAAGGGTTGGCACATATTAAATATTTGCTGAATTAATTACAATTAAATCCTTCTCTGGATCTTGGTATGCCATAGCATTAACATTTAACTGCAAGAGATCACAGAGCTTCAGAAAGTTTTTTGTCTTTTTTTTTCCTTCTTATTGCACTGATGGTATGTTCAGAGAACATTGAAATTTGATGAAGTTCTGTATAATCTTACTATTATTATTTTCTGCATTTTATTTTTTGTTTTCATACCAAATTATTATTCCCCTGGAACCTAAGAATTCTGCCTGAGTCATGATGCCAATAGTGACTAACACTTGGACTGTGTGATGCACAAGTAACACAACCCTTCTCTAGTAGTCCATCTTCTAGAAAGAGAAAAGTTTGCAAATAAGTAGTCAGTGAGCATGTAACCCTACCCCCCTTCTCTTTTACACCACTTCGTGTTTGATGTGATTTCCTCCCCACCTGGGCCACTTAGTAAAACAATGGACCAGAATGTAACATCATAGTCTAACATGAAAGAAGAAAAGGTCGAGAGCAATGGACAGGAACACAATGTACAGTGGACTCTGTCCAGTACCTCCCTCAAGCTGGGATGTGGCTCACGCAGAAAAATTGAGAATTAGAAGGCAAGAGGGGTCAACCCCTCTTGAGTCTCAATCACCAATCAAGGAATGCCAAGGCATTTACTCTAAACTCAGGAAGAGGGAAATTTTAACTATAGGCTGGCCTCTCTTTCATTCACCTCTCCACTTATATGTTCAAGATACACAAATTACCTTTATGGATGGGGATGTTCTCTTTGTCTTTGCACATACACAAGTTAAAAGGGGTACCCACTATCTCATTACAGTTATGTGATAATCTTTGATATCAGTTTATAGACTGGTGTGTGGGTGTGTGTGTGCATTTATATGCTTTGCTTATATGTATATGCATTAATTTGAGATCTGTGCTTTCCCTTATATGTAAATGTATTTGATTTGGAGCACCATCTAGTAAGTCAGTGGGAATCTTGCCATCTTCGGATATGTAGTTAAGCCGCTGTTCTATTATTTTGTTAAATCACTTTGTAAACCTTTAAACCAGCTAAAGCTTTAGTGCTGCTAAAATTCAACTTCTTGATCTACCTTCAATCATTAATAAATTTTGAATCACTGCTAAATTGAACTGTGTCAAATATTTCCATCTGTGACAGTGAGTCTTTTGACAAAGTCCTGTTTGGCTACAAAATTAAGGAAGTTTTTCATTTGCTACAGTGGAGAAAAAGTGGCTTACATCTTTGGAATGATCTTAAAAAGATCATATTAAAAGGATTACCAAGCTAAAACAGGATTTTTCCTTGTTTCTTTCTTTATTTTAGGAAAACATTTGAGTTTAGCAAATATAAAGTTTAGCTCTTGTACACCTCAGCATGCTACTTCCTTAAACTGGACTAAGGTAGTTGAATAGGATCACCTGGCTAAACTGGTTAGAGCTCTGGAGAGAATTGGTTCATTTGCTGAGTAATGAATTGTGAAAATTCATGTGATGGAACAGCTTGGAGACAGGCATTAATTTTGTTTTATCATGCTGCAAATTTGGGGGTACAAATGATCAGTGTGGGTTTTGGTATAACTAGACATGATGAAAATTGTCTTACCACTTATCAGAGTACACCAGGAAAAAAAAAAATGCAGCTGCCAGCTTTTTGACACTCTGAAAGTTTAAGAAATATTTATTTGAAAGTAACAAGGCTCTCTTGCTCCTTCAGGAAATATAGAGACTCTGTTGATCATCGAGGGTGAAATATTACAATGTTTGGTTTAATCAGTATTCTAGCAACGATTAAAAGTTTTTATAGTTAGAGATTGGCAGAAGACAACAGACTGTCCTAGGAAGATTTAAGTCAGTTAGGAAAGATGGAAATTTTGTTTTCCCCATCTCCGATGAAAAATGAGATCTTTTACAAAAATATTTTAAAAGGATTTTTGTATCAGAAAACCATTTCAGCAGTCACTTTCTGTTTAACATTATTTATAACATTATCTTAGAGGAGAAGAGAGCACACTCTTGACATTTCTTTCCATATGGGTGATATCTATAAACTACTGAGTCTATGTCTTCTTCTAAAACTGTGTGGAGTATTATAACCTTTAAATCTCACATCCCAAATGACAAAAAAGCCCAGACAGAATGTCTCCCACATCTGTAGCAATTTATTACAAAATTTGGCAAGAATATTTCATCAAAAGCCTTTACTAACTGCAAGAGCTGATTTCATCTTCTTAGAGTGCTTCACAGAATTTTCTCAAATTCTCATAGTAAAAAGCAGAAACATTTTGTCATCTCCTATGTGTTATTTGAAGTGATAGACTACAGAGTATGCCGTTCGTTATTAATCACAAGTATAGTTCTCCTTTGGCATTCTGGCCAACTTCTTTTTCAGATTTACTAAGAGTCAACAAATAGCAATTAACTTTTCAAATCGGGCCACTGAGGGGGATCCCAATATTGAAAATTAGACATCTAAGTTAAAAATTCTTGCCTCAAAACATAAATCATTGGCTTTCGCTTGCTGCTGCTAATGTTATGAATAAGCCTCAAGACCTTAAGGTCTCTTCTCATTTATAGTTTCTCTTCTTCTCCCATGTGAAAAGCATGTTCCAGATGAATTCCTCTTGCCTTATCAAGGCTATACCCACTGTATTCCTTCTTTATTATAACAGACTTCAGTGCAACTTCCATAATTATGAAAGACAGTTAGGTAGCAGCGCTTAAAATTATACGTGTAGAAGTAAAGTCTTCTGACAATGTCCTACCTGTTCTCTTGCTACAAACTTGTGGCTGCAGTAGTTTTAGAATCAGGGCCATATTTGTTGGTGAAGTTGTTTCTTAAAGTTTCTTTTGTTTTTTCTTGTAGTGATTTCTTGGTGGTTTTAGTCATTTAGTGATACTATTATTGTATGCTGCTCTAACCTCTCTTTTCTGCAGGAAATGAGTATTTGAGTTAGGTCAGAACTAGAAAGTCAGTGTAAGTTGTTTGTTTTTTCTTTTTTATTTTGGTTGTTGTTGGTTTTGGATTTGCCCTGAGTAGGGAGTCTTTTTTTTGTGTGTGTATGCCTATCTTGGCTTGTCCATCATCTGTTAGTCTCAGATGTAGTGCATTCTTTAGAGGTATCCTTTTAAATTTAAAAAAAAAAAAAAGTCACGTTGAACATGGAGAATGTGTAGTTAACCTGTGATCCTATAAGCAGCCTTTCTGCCCCTGAACTAATTAGCTCTTCAGGTTCAAATTGTGTTTTTTTCTGCACTAATACTTTCTGTATTTTAAATAAAGAAGAAAATATGGCATAGAACTGCAGGTATTTTCATCTATGAAAGTGTGATTGATCTGAAAGGCATTAACCTTCTAAGTGGTAGACATAGCCAAGCTAAAATTGGCTTTGGTTATCTGCAGTATTCAGTTGCAGAAATTAAAATAATCTCAATTTAATTCAAACACCAGGATCCCCATGTCTTGAATGTGCAATTAATGTGCTTAAAATGTATTCTTAACAACGTTTTTCTATTATACGCCCATGATTTTAGTGACTATAAAAGTAGTGAAAGTAAGGATAGGCTCAAGTTCTAAAAGCACTTAAACTCTTATTCATTTGTTCTAAAGCTGTAATCACATTAGAGTATGTGAGCCCATTTATTGTGTATGTCTTTGAGCTGTCGTGAAATCAATCATAGTTAACCTGAGCTGCAAAAGATTATAGGTGCCCCTTGAGCAATAAGAGCAAAAATACATACATTTCTAAATTGACGAGTTTCCTTTTCTAAATTCCATTTTCCCAGGTAATCACTGAAGTTAGAAGGATCATCTATATTTCTGAACCTGAGTATTTTTAAGGACATCCTGTACTTGTCTCCAGATATGAATACTCTGAGTTTTTGTTTTTGTCAATGATCATCTATATGGAATTAATTTTTAATTTTAATATTTTAATTATATATTAATATTTTAATTGTATACTAAATTATATAATAATTTATTATTATTATATTACAGAAACTCATTTTCAAAAGTTTCACTAAAACATGCATAGTGGTGAAAGTCTCAGTTTTCATCACATGTGGGAACATAGTAATTTCGACTGTTATTTTAAATACCTCATATAATAATGTTCATTCTTATTGGAGAAAATATTATCACAAAATTGTGGTTTTAGATGTTGGGATGGATTCTTTGCTTTTTTTTCTTTTGCTGCTAATGTCCTAAAATATGAATAAACTTTCTAGTTATGATTCATAAAATCATTCTTTCATAGGTATTTCATAAATTTAAAATTAGTTATTTCTAGTACTAACTATGTAGTAGCACATCTGTGATTTTCCCATCTTTTCTAACTGTCATGATGTTTGGAATTTTGAAGCGTACTTTAGTCTGAGCATTGGCATATTCCTGTATTTGTTCATAAAGAATGGAATTTATGATGGATATATAGAACTGTTTCTACAGCTATTTCTGCTACAACAGCATGCTTGGAATTTGCAAGTCTTCTTGAGTGTGTCAGTGGGCCACCAAATAGGTTTATAATACAGTATAATTTTTTTGTTTTCCAAGTCAAATATAAATGACATATAAATTAGGCCATAGTCAAATTCTTGCAGTCAAATGAATTTCTGAAAGAACATATTTCAGTATATACTCTGCCCTTCCACTCTGTGAAAGCCTACATAATAAAACACAATGTTTCCCTTTGGGACTTACATGCTGGTTAGCTGGTATTAGAACCTTTAAACTTGATGAGCTTTGGTTTTGATTTCTTGAGTGTGGGGTGTAAGGATTATACACAATCAGTATCATTTTATTGACAGAAGGGATTCAAGTCTTTCTAAAAATTGTAAATCCAGTGTTTTGCAGGTTTTGGAGGCAGAATTTCCTCTTGGACGAGTAGTGCAAACATTTTACATCTTCTTTCCAAAGATACACAAACAAAGACTTTGAGTGTGCATCATAATTCTGTGTTAAAGTAAGGTAATTCTGCATTAAGAATCTGCTGCATTAAGAATGACTTGCCTGTTAAAGAAGTTGGTTCTGTTGAGGTTTGGACATCCTGACATTGCACATTTATATCAGAGTTGGTGGTTTATGTGCAAATATAATAAGTTGATTATTTATTCTGGTGTACTACTTTCCATTTCAGCTTTTCTCTTTCATGCATAATTTTTGTATAAATGTTTCAATTTCATTATTGTTGGAAATGGATGAATGGCCTACAGGAACGATCAAGCAAAACTTTAATTTAATTCAATTGCCCTTATATAATATCACCTGTCTAAGATGATATTTTGAATACCATTTAGAGCAAAGAAATGAGACAACGGTACAAAAAGACACTTGCAAAGTGAGCAAAATGAGAAAAAATGAAATCCAGATGCAAAAGTTTATCGTAATTATTATCGAAGGAAAATAACTAGAGAGACCAGTGTTTTCTCATGTGCAAATAGCTAGATTTGGATGAAATTATATGACTGACACAGACCTATGACAGGGAGCAGACAAACAAATGGGAGAAGAAGCTGAAATGTTAACAAAGAGGACAATGCAAAAAGATCCTGTTCTGAAACTAGCAGATGATAATTGTCTGGCTGGCTTTGTTGTGATTGTGTTTCCATTAAGTTGATTTCATCCCATCTTCCTTTGCTTATTGCTTTCTGACTATGATCAGTCAGTCTGAAAAGCTATAATTGTTTCTGGAATGTCCACTTTAATTTCTGGTGTTCCGGACAACCGCAGTTCTTGGTAATACAATAAACAGTAGTCAGACAAGTTCAGTGCACAGCCTTCTAAAATATCCAGGGACGAAAGAGGCTTTAGTGTTTTAGAAGACAAAAAAATCAAGTAAGTAAGTCCAACCTGGCCACTGAATTTTGAGAGTGAAGATAAAACATGAAGGTGAAGGTGGATTGGTTTTTATGTATGAAGAGTATAGATGTCTGAGTTTCATCAGACTTACAGTAGAAGTATAAACCAGTTAGGGAATGACACCATTCAATAATTGAAAAATGCATTTAAAAATAGTAGTAAGAGCATCACTTCAACAAGACTGAGAGGATAAATTACCAGTAAAGTCAGGGTAGATGAAACAGAATAAAAGTATAAAAGAATTCATCTCACTTTTTATCTCTTCTTGATGGAACTTAACGGTCACATTAATTTTTTTTTGTTGATAATTTAAATGATGGACAGTTTAAACTGATCTAGTTGAGACAGTCCACTTCTTTGTCTCATCATACAAAATGGAATGAGAGACAAGTGGATGGAAACCATCAGACTTTCCCACTGTAACTACAGAATGACTCTGAACTTTAAGATTACTGTATTGAAATGAGGGATTTTTATTTTATTTTATTTTATTTTTAACACAGTACAAACTTGTTAGGTAAGTAATTTTAAAAAGCCAACTTGAACTGTAAATTTCAGTTCACACAACTTTTTTTTTGGCCTTATCATCTCTTCACATCTTTAATTTATAGCTTAAATGTTGAAATGTAGTTCCTTCCTACATAGTACATAGTACCTAGTATAATACATAAAATATAAGATGTACTAAGATGTTACATGGTTACATGTTGCTACAAGCAAAACAAAACAAAACTAGTAAAAAAGATACTTGAGCTAATTTTGTTTAAAAAACTGATAAAATAGACTGATGAATTTTTCAAAGAGGAATAATTACTTGAGTAATTTTATTTCTGAACTTTTTTTTTCTAATTTTGTTATGAATTAGAAAATTTTAATTTAATAGTTACTTGGAAACTTGCACATTTGATGTCGATGTTTTAAATATTCTCAGACTTAGTGAACACCTTGGTAGGTAGAAGGATGTTTTTGCTAACAAGTGGAACATACCTGAAAACATGACTTGTGTTTTTATTTCTTTTGTTTCCTTTTCTATTTCATATCCTCTGATATTTCAAACAGTGAACAAATAACAACAGCAAACGCTGAAAATGTGATCTTGAAAAGTCTGCCTATAGGAAAAAAAAATCATGGATTTTAGTTCTTGACATTTCTCTTGTTTTACTTCTTCTCAAAGCACTTGTTGCCTCCCAGGTTTTGTATAGGAAAGACTAATTTCAGAAGTCCAAAACAATCTGAAAGCATTCCTTGGTAAAGTAAAGGTTGTTTGATAGAAGAAGGTCATACACTTCTGAATCAGAACTGAGGAAAAATTACAGTTAACTGAAAACCTACCAGATATGTCATGTGAAAACTGAAAAAAAAAAAGAATCAACCTAGAAATAAGCATAATATTGGAAGTTATTAGTATGAAAGACACTTCAAAGCTTTAAGTGAAATAAAAATGAAAGCCATACAGTTTTATCACAGAGATTATTCCTCCTAACTTTCAGGATAGTCTTGCCTACAGCTTGCAATGCCCTTTTTTATTCTGAGTATCACCCACAAATGTGAGCAATCATTAGCTGAAATAAGACCAGGATTTAAGCCACAATCCTTGCACATATCTTGTATTTCTCCTGTGGGTTTTATTTTTTGTTTTTGTTTTTCATTATTTCATTATTTATATCTTTATACTTAATTTTACTTGGTCTGTAATTTTCAGCATGCTGCAGACTGAGATATCCCTGAAGAGCATTAGACTCTGCTAGAAGAATCTGCAGGATCAGGAATATATTAAATTTAAAATTTTAATTTTGTTTTATGTTTATGTATTAATGAAGCCATGACACAACACATAAATATCACCTATAAACAATTTCTCTCAAGTATGAAGTCTCCTCACATTTCTTTTAATATTGTAGATGGCCTGTATCCATCTAATAAACTATTACAAAGACCCAGATAAAATTAAGCATGCTTTTAAAAAGGTTATAAAATCTTAATTTTAATGAAATACAACTAGAAGTTAATTTTTTCAGCTGACTAGTACTTTTATTTGTTCACAAAATTGAATTGCACTTTTAAAGTAAATTGGTATATTGAAGCTGAATCTAGACATAAATTTTTTTGATAAGTCATTTTCAACTTTTTATAAGTTTCTAAGAAACTGTACCAATGATCAGATTTAACTTAATGTAAGATAATGTAGTCCTACCATACAAATGTTTGTTATTATTTTTGTGTTTGTTTTGATTCATGTGAGATTTTCAGTATTGAATCAGTTTCCATCTGTGGAAAAGGTACGTTTTTAAATCCTCATGAAATATAGAAGCATCTTTCACAAATATATTTTTTTAGTTCATCAGAAGAATAATTAATTGTTGATCTGAAAATATGTTGTATGCCAAGCTTAAGCAAAAATTATATATTAACATATTACATAACATGTAATATAACATATTAACATTAATTATATAAATATATTAACATATATTCCTTACTGGACCAAACTTCTGACATGCACATGCATAAGATACAGAAGGAATAACTTGGTAAAAGGCTGAGAAAGCTGTTCTTTTCTTTTCTTTTTTTCAATCTCTGAATGCTGCAGAGTGTGTATTTATGAAATTTAGAAACCCAACCCTGATTAAAGTTAAAACTTTACATACATAAAAAGTAATTGCAGACTAAGAGAAAAAACCAAACAAAACAAACAACAAAACCACCACCACCAACAACAACAACAACAAAACAAACCCAAACCAACAGGAAAAAAAAACAAACCAGACTTTTGGTAGGCATGGTGATTAATGAAAATTAATTGTATTTTTAAACCTTGAAATTAAGTCTTTTTAATATAGAAATGTTTTCATACCCCTTATTTCCATCCTATACTAGTCAGTATCACTTCCAGTATTTCCTGCCCTGCATTGTGGCAGAAAAGGTGGGAAGTTGTGAGTATGCTGGATTTCTGTCTCCTAGTTGTGGTAGAAAGCTGTGTGGACCATCACTGGAAATTTGTCAAGCTCTCTGGCCATACAATACTTAGAAATTATTACAACATATGAAAGAAGCCTGGTAGTAAAAGGACTTGATTTGTAAAATTCTGGAAGAAATGTGTCTTATGAGAACTCTTCTGGCAACAGTTAGCTTCCCATTGTTCAATAGATTTGGAGTTTTGAAGAAAAGAGAGCAGAGTTATACTACAAGGATTGGATTCATAGGAAGCTCAACTTTGCAGAAAAAGAGGACAGTCCAAGTAGTAAAAAAAAGAATAAGAAACCCTTGTCATAGCAAAACTATCATGATGAAGCTCCAACAGGGTAGGTTTAGATTGAACATTAAGAAAGAATTTTTCACCAAAAGAGTGATAGGGCATTGGAACAGGCTGCCCAGGG